>PEDP01001051.1:0-14479 GCA_002918395.1 Erysiphe pulchra | reverse complement strand
TTCGCCTAACAACTCGCTTTACTCAGCGCCACTATTACCTGAACACATCACCCACTACTATCTCCATCAATTATCCGTCTTTTCACTCAAAAAAAAAAAAGACACATCTCCTCTCTTCGGTGCTTCTATTTTTTTCGGTGCTCTGTTCCATCGGAACAGGCTTTTCTAGTACTTATACTATTAGGGAGTGGTTGTAAAATCGCTAGTTTAGAGTATCCCTGACTAACTGTAATTCGATAGGGTAAATTTTATGGTAAAACAAGAATGCATTAGTCTTTGTAAGATCAATTCCCTCTCCTTAAAAAAAATCAATTAAAGCTCTTTCAATAATTTTCCGTCCAAAACTCTGACCATTAGTAGGTAACACTCAGCAGTTAAAGAGGAAGGCTAGCCTAAACACTTCGCAATCGCCATGAGTAAGTAGCAAAACTTATCTTTGAGTTACTCCTAGAAGGGTAGGAATATGTGTTGATCATGATATCTTGAGCACTCACATATTTTTAAGGGATCAATTGATCTTGTCAACGCAACAGAGCAAGTCCATATAAATTCAGCTAATTATCTAAACTTACATAAGAAAGTCTCAGCTGGATTTTCCTTACAAATCTTTATTCGATACAAGATTTTTATCTACATTTTTCTCGATCATGGTTGTAATATCAATAATGACCAACCCGTCTAATAAACTAAGGTAACCAATCACTTTCGCAACAACGTTGGCAGAACAAAACAAATCTCTTTCGACACAAATTTATACAAAAAGATAGACACAAGAAATTTCTCCCCCTTGCCTCATTAAACTTGCTTTAATTACCTCTAAAACGCACCAAACACCAGTTCACGATGGTATACATCGTAAAATCGAGAGCGCTAGGACGCTTGAAAAGAAAGAGTCTAACACCAGACCTTATAGATATCGATGCATTCGAGACTGCTATAAAATAGAAGGATTACCCAGATATCCAAGCGATCGACCAAGAAATCGACAGACTAATTTCTAGAGGTCTAGAGAATTCGCGTCGGGCCACCAAAGCTTCCACTAAATCCACGAAAAATTCTTCGCTATCTATTAACGCTGTAGACACAATCAAACCGATAGACAGAATTGACTCGCCATTACCTTCTCCCACACATGTAGCTTAAGTACAGTCAAGTACACCTCCAGCTAGTGAAGGGCCTATTGTGATATATCTTTTCATCTCCTAAGCCAGCTTGATTATATCGTCAACGAATATGTAGCGCGACGCACCAATTATAATCGAAAAAATCAAAACCTGCCATGTCTACCTGAGTTACAAGCAGTCGTGGAAGCAGAGAGATGTTGTGCAGCCTAAACAATAGCAAACATATAAGTCTGTACTGTAGCAATAAATTTGCAGAAGCCACCCTTGTCCCCCTGGCCACTGGCACTCATAATTTTGTACTTTCCCCCAGTTTACCTAGGTCTTTCATCACTCATTACTTAAGCGCTAGTACAGCATTTATCTAACCGACACTCTCTTCTCGCCCTAATGGCTCTCCCCCTGCTGTATCCATCATTAAGAGTACATTATGAAGCGTACCTCCCGCCAAAGTCAAGATTTAATATGCTGTAAAAAATTAAGCAGGTGGTACTTGGACTACCATGGCGAAAAAATCTGGTTTCATTTAACTGTTGGCCAATAGTATAATATTTTGTTGACGTTACGACCACATCTTCAAGGCCTAATGAGGGTTTGTTCCTCCGTATTGATATATACCACGAGTAGCGTCTTCTCACTCCTTAAGGAGCGCGTGAAAAATTGTGCGAATATCTAATTTGTACACCGTTCGGTATGACGCATATTAATCGGACCGACATTTGCTTCGTACTAAATATCGAAGAATAAGAGAAAAGTCAACAGCTACTAAATGATAGCGATAGAATATATACACAGGGCGCCAAGTTGGAGTCGGCGGCAGATCTTATTACATATCGGATTGCAACTACCCTTAGAACTTCCAAAGGAATCGTGAAAGTATCCTTGCTGATGAAATTATCAGAGTGACTAACGTTGCGCCCAAGATGGTTAGAGTACATTATTTTACAAATCGTGACAGCCAATACGATAAGGTAAACTTTATCACGGATTTTATGCTACGTGTGGCTGTTCTAGGCCACCCTCTTGCGAAAACTGCTTATTCACTAGGCATTCCATCAATGAATGCATGGCTCCCATTAAGTGTCGTAACTGTGGAAGCCCTCGTAGATCAGACTCCAGAAATCGCCGAGCCTGTCCTTCTCTTTCAGGACAGGTAAGAAAAGATTAAATAAAAATGATCAGGCAAACGAGCCAAAGAGAATATTATCCATAGGCTAGAGCTATAGCTGCCGCTATACGTGCAGGAGTATTATAAAGATTATGTCACAACGGAGTACTGAGATATATCGTAAATGCTTAAGTTCTTCTCTGTTTCTAAGATTAATATATAGTTAAAGAAATAATATACAAGGACGCTAAGGATTATTATGATGTGATATATAATTACAACACTCCCCCTCAATCTGGATATTGGATAGAAGGAGTAAACAGTTACAAAAATTTAACGCTCAAAATCAGCTTTGTTAAGATATCAGCCTGCTGTTCCTTTGTATGAATATATTGCACATCGATCCGACTCCGACGAAACAGTTAACAACAGTAGTGATTACGTAAATTCACATGCCTCGAGCGCTTGTGATTATCGTAATTTTTTACTAGTGCGATGGTCGATTGATTATCAACTAGAATTTTAGTACATACTGATCCAGTTATCAGTTTGCTCAATCCTGATTCTTCGAGAATATTTTGAGTCCAGGTAATCTGTCGAAATGTCTCAGTAAGTCCGAGATACTCTGCTTCAGTGCTCGACAAAACAACGTCTCGTTGCAGATGAGATCTCCGAGAAATAGGACTCCCAAGCTTTATAAGGGAGCTCGAGATAGAATGAGCTGTGGATGGATCGCCAGCAAAGTCAGAATCCGAGTATGCATCTAAAACAAGATTTTCGTATTTGGGAAAGGTAACTCCTGCGTCTAGTTCTTTACTAATGTATCTGAGAACTCGCTTTGCCGAGATTAAACGTTCTTCGGAGGGGTTGCTCACAAAACGTGCCAAGTGGTTTGTGGCGAATACAATATCCGGACTTGTTTGATTAGCAAGATATTGAAGGCCACCTACAATTTGATTATACTATGCTATACGCTTATGAGACACTGGTTCGTTTGATTTCTCTATACGACGCTCTAGAGGAGTCACTGCTGGCTTGCAATTTGTTAGTTCATGTCTAGAAAGAAGCTCACGCGTGTAACGTCCTTGGGATAGCTTCAGATTATCCCCCTCGCGTGTCAAGTGAATGTCAAGTGAATGCCAAGAAACTGGCCAGTCTTTACAATCTTGAGCTTGAAATTTAACAGGAGAGCTTTTGCAAGTCTTTTGATCTTATCTTTATTGGGCTCAAGGATTTGAAAGTCATCTACGTGAAAAATAACAAATAAGTCTTTTTTAGGATCAGAAAACAGGCAGATATCAGACTCGGTTGGTTTTAGGCCGTTTTCCTGTAATTCTGACTTAGCATTGTCATGCCACAGAGCTACAGCCTGCTTAAGCCCTATAGTCCTTTTTGTAACTTAACAGCTTTGCCTTTTAATCAAATTCCTGAGGTATTTGGATATATAATACAACGTCTAGGTCAGGATTTAAGAAAGCTGTGGAAGCATCGCTTGTACTCTATGCCAATTTAAATGATGTCATAGTGCAAATAAGAGTCTTGTTGTTTCGGCACAAGGTGTTGGAGCGAACGTTTCAAAGCAGTCAAGCCCTCTCTTCTGCGTAAAACCGCGTGCGGTCCATCTTGCTCTGAATGTTTCCAGACTACTATCTGCGAGAGTTATACGTTTGAATACCCATTTTCTAGTCAAAACTGATCTATTACTAGGCACTTCCTTGAGATCAATTAAAATTGCTATACCAGTAGAGATAATTGAAGCAATCTCAGCTTCGGCTGTAATTTTCCAATTTTCCAATTTTCACTAGTCATTGCCTCAGTCCAGGACTTAGGATCACTACATTTACCTAATATTATGGTGGCTTTCCCAGTACTTAATCGTTTATAGTCATGACGCTGAATAGGGCGTCCATAGTGAGATGTTAATGTTAGAGGAAGAAGTGATGAATTAGGACTAGGTCAATGAGCTCGTTTGTTTCCCACATAATCAATGAAGATAGAGGGGACTCAAAATATAATATAGCGTAATCCTGAGCATTCGAGTTACAGGTCGATAAATTACTGATACAAGAAACTTGGGGCTCCAATTTTGGTACTCATAAAATATTCTAAATTTTTGTGGTCAGATATGACTGATATGGGCTCTAAGGTTCCTTCTAGTTCTGGCCACCAATGCTCAAAAGCCGTGAATACGGCTAAAAGTTCTTTATCATAGATTTCGTAATTGATCTGGGCAGTATTTAAGCGTCCAAAAAAATATGCTGTCGGATGTAGGATATTCTGGTCATCAAATTGTGAGAGAATTCCACCATGGGCCCAATCGCTGGAGTCAACTTTGACGTATCAATATCGATCAGGATCAAAATGTCTGAGAATAGGTGATTGGGTGAAGGCATTTTTAAAGGACGAGAATGCCTTATGGCACATAAGGGACCAGTTCCAAGGGATATTCTTTGTTGTTAATTCTGCAAGAGACCTGACTTTTGAGGAAAATCCTCTTATGAAATGACGATAAAAGTTTGCAAAACCAAGAAAGGCATGAATTTCTTTAATTCATATAGATGTCTTCCACAATTTCACACATTCAATTTTATGGTGGTCCAATTTAATAACTTTTTTGGATATCATTATGCCTAGATATTTGACTTCTGTAGCCTCAAATTGGCATTTTTTGATATCAAGTTGGAGCCCTGCTTCGCGAGGCTTGTTCAGAACAAGGTTCACATGATTCCGATGTCCCTCTTGAGAATTGATGTATATAAGAACATCGTCAAGGTATGCGGCACGGAAAATATCAAGATGCTTTTGAACAGTGTTGATATAATTTCGGAACGTGCTTTGGGCATTAGTTAATCTGAACGGCATTTCTAGAGATTTGAATAGACCGTATCGGGTGCGAAAGGCAGTCTTTCACTCGTTGCCATGAGCTATTCTTATTCGATTGAAAGCTGAGATAACATCGATTTTGGTAAAGTATCGAGCTTTGGAAAGCCGATATAAGGTTTCAGAGATAAGGAATGTGGGATAACGATTCTTTACAGTTAAGGCATTGAGAGCCCGATAATCTATACGGAGCCGAAGCTTACGGTCTGATTTTTTTACAAATAAAACCGGCGATGCGGGTGATGAGGAGCTGGGTCGAATAAATCCTTTCGACAAATTATCTTGGAGACATTTGTGAAGCGTAACTAGTTCCTCTCGGGATATACCATATAACCGTCTGGATAGGGCCTGAGCTCCCTCTTTGAGTACGATCTTGTGATCGATGAATCGATGAGGTAGTAACTCTCTAGATTCGAGTCGGGAAAACGAAGAAATTTGGTGATGAAGCCAGTCTGGTAGCTGAAGCTTTAGTTCTTTTTTTTCTATGCCCACTAGCTTTTGGTTAAACGTGCAGGAGTATTATAAAGATTATGTTACAACGAAGTACTAAGATATATCGTAAATGCCTGATGTCTTTGATATCACAACCCAAAAATCTATTACAATACACTCGAAGGCTAATCAGCTCCTGAGTCTAAATGCACAGCTGGCAAAATTGGATAACGACCTCAGACTACATGACAGTCCTAGTGATGTTCTGGCTCAAAATCCTCGCGGAGGAATTTGACGCAACACGTGACATGATTCTTGTTTCTGCGCGAAAGAACGAGTTAACCCTAGATGAAATAAATTGTCAGTATCCTCGCTTCAGAAGAAACCGAATTGAACGACTCGGTATCAGAAAGAAATAATTCTTCTAATATTGTAAATTTTACCGGCAAAGGAAAAGCTAGGAATAATCCAAGAAAAAATTTGGCCCTAACAAAAAGCCATCATATTGTTGTTGTAAGGTAACACAATATATAAATATATATATATGACATGACTCCATGTTATGTAATCATTTGCTTATATATATTTTAAAAATGTAACCCCCTAGGGTGTAATGATCACATAAAAGAGTCACACTAAAGTGGAAGATATAACTTCTGTATATTAAACTTAACTAAAAGGAAAAGTGTCTACTCTATAACACGCACAAAGATCCAAAGCTACTTATCCTGTGCGTGAGCCTATGTTTACAAGTAATAATAAAACCGCATGAATATGAGCCTAAACAATAACGATACTGACAATAACAACAATGACAACAATCTAATAGTACAGGGTATTTTAATTTCAATCCTTCAAACTCCTGATAGATAAATATCAAATTAATATCCAACAGGATTGTTTACTTCCACATCGTCCGTTACTCGGCAACCCGGTAATTCACTATTTGATAACCCTGTTCAGTTACGCGAAATTGCCGTGTTACATTATTTTCATAACATATACAGTTACAAAGACAAAATAAATAAACTTCATGCTTCTTGCACAACAGGTCATGGCCCTTAGTGTCTTCTTCTGCAATTAAAGCATCATACACACATTCTAACACTTAATTCATGCTCTCATCTTCATTCTTGTAATCGTCGTACAGCAACTCTCGCATTCTTTAAAGCAGTGTCATATTTAAATAAGCTCTCACTTGAGGCACCTCTACACACAGATGATAACTCAGATGAAACCTCTAGTAAAGGAATTACAATCGGCAATATTGTTTTTGCAACTGCTGAGGAATTGCAATTATCTTTAAAATTATCATCCAGTAAAACGGAAGTCTGGACCCTATCAGAACGGCTAGGTCATATAGAAAAGATGACACAAATCCCGAAGCTCACTTGATCAAACTGGACTCACTGGTATGAGTCAATTCAACGACTCATCAGACTTTCAGATACTACCGCAGCCTTTCTCCCTGATCCTCCTTCAACGAAAGCCGCCACAATGTGGTATTTATGGTGGACGTCTAAGTTAAAGGAAACCACACCTCGCATCCAATCAGCACCTCGTGATTCCCCACTCGTAATCTCGACAAAGATCGTTAACATGTCTCAGTCAGCTGAACACTCTAACATGATTTATGTCGCAAATCGATTCTGGTCTTTGCAACCGAACAAAGGCGTATCTGTTCAATCGTTTATCAAAGAGTATAATAAACGCCTGATTGATCTTAAAGAGCACTTTCCAATAAAAAAATACGTTATTCACATAATGAGATACTCTCTTCTTCATCATGTTCAGGTCATTCAACCGGAACTGGCAAATCGGTGTCGTAACTATTCCCTGGAAAATATTATTGCTAAATGTAACTCATATTCAATTGGCTCTAACTTAAACTCGTCTTCAAAGAACTCAATTACATGTAATTTTTGTAAAATTAAAGGACATGTAGAAAATGAATGTAGAAAGAAAAAGGCAAAATTAAATTCTGCTGTGACAAAGAAAGATGTTTTTAATAAAAATGTTCTTTCTGTTGCTACAACTCCTAATAACACCGAATACCAGTTAGATAGTGCAACAGACTTTCATGTCTCTGGAAATAAAGAAGATTTCTCCTCCTATTCAAATGTTATCCAATCTGTTCGCGTAGCCGGAGGTAGTCAAGTTCAAACTGTTGGTTGTGGTGAACTCAATTTTCCAGCCGTTGATGGTAAGTTAGAAATACTTCATGGTGCCATTCAAATGCCAGGTCAAAGAAATTGTATTTTATCAATTGCACAGCTGGAAAAACAAGGATTCTCAATAAGTTGGCCAACACACTACCGTGATATTAAACTTATTCGTTCTGATGGTACAATATGTGCTGTATTTCGACGTATATCTGGTAGACTGATTTCAGTTCCCCCTCCAAAACATTCTCAAGCGTATTCAATTAAATGCGACTGGCACAATATTCTTGGTCATCCTGGAGAGAAAGCCCAAAGCAAAATGTTAGGACTTGCCGAAATCAAAAGAAAAAAATTTCCTGAAAACTGTGAAACTTGCTCTAAAGCAAAAATAACAAAAAGTAAAGGCCATGGATCCCTCAGAAATGCTTCTACCTTTGGAGAAGCAATTCACGTGGATCTTGTAGGTGGTCAAAAGACCTTATCCCCTATAACTAGTGACGAATCAATCCCTCATGCCACATGGTTTCTCCTTGCCATAGATGTGTATACGTCCTGTAAATGGGCTTGGCCAATATATTCTAAGAAAACAGTTCCAAGTCAAATTCGATTTCTTCTCGAACATTTGAAAAACAAATTTAACAAAACTCCTAAGCGTATTTACACGGATCAAGTTACTGAATTCAACAATTCTGAACTCCAACAAGATCTTCTCTCTCGCGGCATTGAATGGAATAAGTCTTCCTCACATGCTTCTGAACAAAGTGGGATAGTAGAAAGACACGTCAGAACCGTCACCGAGAAAATGCGCTCACTTCATTTGCGATCGGGTCTAACATTGAAACTTTGACCCATTATTCTCGCTGCGTCAATCAATTCACTCAATATAACACCTAACACCGTTGCTCCAAAATCACCATACTTTGCCATCTTCCAAAAATTAGCATCCATTCAACACCTTCATCCTTTTGGCTCGAGCCTGATCAAAATAAGTTAAAGTCTAAAGCTAAAGAAGACATATACGGTGGTACGGAATTCAATGGAGGTCACTTAATATTAAATCCCATAACTAATAGAACTGTCATAAGACGTGATATCCGTACCAATGAATCTTCATTTCCCCTTCAAAAACAAATTCTTGCATTTAATTCCAAAAGTCGAAATATGATCTATACTGCAATATCCGATCTACGTCGAAAAACTCCACAGTCATGAGAAATCCGGAAACCTAGTTTGCAAACTACATAAATCTATCTATGGTCTTAAGATAGTCCGAAAGCGATGGAAAATAAAACTTCGACAAACGCTTCATCAAATTGGATTCCACTCCTTGAACACTGATTCAAATGTCTTTCGTAATGATCACACCATTATTTCCACGTATGTTGATGATTTTATGATTATTTCAGCATCTCGTACAAAAATCAGCGACACTATTAATGCGTTAGCCAATGCCTTTAAACTGAAAGACTTGGGAAACATGACTAAGTTCTTGGGCATTAACATTGAACAAAATCCCTCCACAATTCTTATCAATCAATCAGATCAAATTGAAAATCTCTGTGATGATATGGGCATGACTCATTGCAATGGTACAAATATACCGATTTCAGACGACAATCTTTTGGATTGAGATACTAAGAATACATGCTAACCTAGTGATTCAGTACTATATCGATCAGCTGTTGGACAATTACTTCATATTGCCAACATGACGCGACCTGAAATTCAGTATGCTGTAAACAGGCTCTGTCGCTATACACGTGAACCTTCACGAAATGCTTCATTATCGCTCAAGCATTTAGTAAGATATGTTTCAAGAACCAAATCGGCAAGTCTTGTATTCACAAAGACTAATAAACCCCAACTCACCGCATCGTCAGACAGTAGCTGGGGCAACATAACTTCGCTTAAAGGTACAACTGGGGTCTTCTTCATAAATGGATCTCCGATCGCATGGTGGTCCAAGAAACAAACAGTCACCGCCCAGAGTATCTGTGAAGCTGAATATACTGCACTCACCTTATTAGCAGTCGCTGCATAATGGATTCAATCTCTGTACAGAGAAATATTTCAAGTAAATAATGAACCAATTCCTACTGAAATCGATAACACCACCGCACTAATAACAGCTAATTCCGACAAAATTTCAGCACGAAACCGACATTTTCTCATGCGGCAATCCACAGTTCGAGATACGATTAAAAATGGACTGATTAAATTAAATTATACCCCTTCCGATATTTGTAAAGCTGACGGGTTAACTAAAGACTTACAGCGAATAAAATATGAACCTTTTTGCAGTCAAATTAATATCAATCTAAAGCCCTCAGTTTCGATTCAAAATTAAAGAGTAACTCGAGCGGCTCCATTAATAAAACTCAGCAAAATAGTAAATTCGATAGATCCAGAGAAAATTTCGATGAAAAAGATTCAAAGAAGAACATCAAGTGCTACAAGTGCAATAAGATTGGCCACTATGCTAGTCAATGTCGTGAAAGAAAGAATAAAGGTAACGACGATACAATATCAGATAGGAGAAAAGGATCTAGATATGTCGAACCTCCAGCTGCGATGAATAACGAGTATTGCTTAGTCCCTGAAGAAGAACTATCGGGAATTAGCTACGCAGTTCATGCAAGTTCGCGGACCTATGAAGAAATGATCAATTTTTATGAAAAACAAATGAGATTGAAAAAAAGGCGAAATGAGAGCCCAAGAGTTAGAACCGGTAATACATCAAAAAGTTTCCATAACACTTGGAGGAAAATTAGGAGTTACCTAGCAGATAATGAAAATCAGCGACTCAAATGAATCAAAAAGTAAGTGGCTTTTTGATATCGGCGCAGATATTGATGCAACCAACGAAAAGGAAGAACCATCACCACACCCACTACTGCCAAGAGGGCGAGGTCGTCCGAAAAGAAAGATCCAAAAACCTTATGAAGATCAAGAAATTCAGGTATTGGATGCCTCGACTATTGTAGACAATGAATTGGCAGAAGTGTTATTCTGTAATGAAAATAAACTGACAAGTAAAGTTTTTCGCGATGTTGTAACAGGACGTTGTTTTAGTCATCAAACAGACATATTGTCTCGATTCAATGTGACAGAAACTTTCACAAAAGTAAGAAAAGCAGTCGATCAGCAAATATATAACACAGGTAGCGATAATGAAGAGCTATTTAGGTTAGCACTCGACAATTCTGAAGTCAAAAGGTATCTCATAATAGCATCAGAAGACGGACCTAGTTTCCGAGAAGCCATGGATGGAGGTGAAAAGCCTGACTGGACTAAGGCAGTAATCATAGAGATTGAAGGTTTCTTGTCTCGAAATACTTTCAAATTTGTATTCAGATCTACCACAAAAGGTAGAGGGCGCCTTGTAACATCAAAATAGGTTATGAAAAAGAAATATAAACCTAATATGGAGATAAAAGAGTTAAAGGCTAGAATTGTTGCAAGGGGGTTTACACAGACGAAGGGAGTCGATTTCAATGAGATATCTTCTACTATCTTCTACTACAGCAAGATCTGCTAGTTGGAGGATGCTTATGGCATTAGCAGCTATAAATTGCTGGTATGTACTTCAAGCAGATTCTATATCAGCATACCTTGCAGGCGAGCTAAGAGAAACTATTTTTATGGAACAATTTCCATACCTCAAAGAATATTTCAAAGCACATCCGCAGAAAGCAAAAAAGAGACCGCTCTATGGACTGAAACAGTCTGGTACTTATTGACAAGAAAAGTTGAAGGAAATTATAAAGCGAAAAGGGTTCTCTCCCCTTATTTCGGACAATGCTATTTACCATAATAAGCAGGCAAAGATCGTAGTGGCATCATACGTGGATTATTTTTTGCTGATGGGTCCAAGTAGAGGAGATTTGGAAAGCCTTGTAAAGGGTTTAAATAATGAAGTTGCTTTGAATCATCTTGCAGACGCAAGTTGGTTCCTTTTTGTGAGAATAGGAAGAGACTCACCCACAGGTAACGTAAGACTAGAACAAAAGCAGTACATTGAGAGATCTTTTCAAGAACTGAAGATAAAGAGCAAAGCTGTAAAAACACCAATTTCCGTTAGTTACAAAAAGGGACTTGGAATAAATACAGGAAAAGCGACACCAAACGAACTGTACAATTATCAGAGGCTTGTTGGAAAGTATAAATTTTCTTCATGTATGACGAGATGCGACACGAGCTATGCAACTTCTTTAATGGCACGTTTTATGTGTAATCTGTCGCCAGACCATTATCAGTATTTGTTGAGAGTGCCCCAATATTTCTCAAATTACCCTGATAGGGGATTGCCCGATAATTAGGAAATCAAAATTGCAAACCACAGTTTCTACACTAACTTGCGAAGCTGAATATGCAGCAATTTTTGAGGCAACAAAGGATTGTGCGTGGATTCGAAATTTTTTGACGGAGCTAGACTTGATGCCAGAAGGTCCAATTCTAATCCTGGAGGATAAAACAGGAGCTATAAAATGGACAAAAGATGATGGGATGACATCGGGCAGGCGTCATGTACGTATGGAATACCACTATGCGGTCGAACTAGCTCGCGAGAGATATACAAGTATTGAGAAAGTAGCCTCTGATGAGAATCCTGCAGATGACTTAACAAAATCACTCTGTAGTCGAATATTTAGTCGCTTCACTAGGCTATTGGGACTAACCGATTGGTAAAGCACACTTGTGTCTGAGAGGATGTGTAAGAATCAGTCATACAAGGACCCTAGTTATCAATATTCAGGGATACCCATGGATGAGTATGTTGTTGATTTATGCAGGGATATGCATAACTAGTTGAGCAACGAGTAGGCGAAGAGATGCAACGGCAACTCCGAAGCCATCGATAACTCGGAAGTTCCGAACAGTACTCGGTAAATTCAGACTCAAGTGTTTTTAAAAATGATTTTGTTTGCCTTACCTATGTAATGAGATGAATCATACTTACAGACCCTCATACAAGGAGAGTATACTGTAGTTATAAGTAGTGTTAGCTAAGCAAGATAGTAGTAAGAAGAAAGAAGAAAAATACGAAAAAAGATAATACAATTATTCTCATAATCTCAAGTCATCATCTAGCTTCAGGTACAATCCTATCCTTATATAGATCTAAGATCAATTCTTACAAATTTATACTTATTCAATTTTTATTTGCTGCTTTATAATACAAAGCTTTTTACGTGATTCTAAAAATACAGTGTCTTTTTATCACTGTCAATATACAGTAATTGTTTCACAATACTTGTCCTAAAGACGAGTTACAGAAGACGTGGCCACTCGAGCATTTGTGTGTTTTTGCACAACAAGCGCTTAAAATTAAAACATTAAATAAGACTCATTTAAATATCCCAAATTCTTTCTGGTTCTTTTCTACTCCTCGAGTCTTTCCTTCGTAGTTTGTATGTTGCACTTGGGCTTCAATTCTGTGCAACTCTCGTCTATTTCGACCTCCCGCGTGAGGAAGGATGTTACTATTATATCATATAACAAACACTTTGCACGTACAAAGTTTAGAAGTTACGAGTGATCTTGTTGCTTCCCAAATAGCGGAACTGAATAGAATTGTTTAGACTATCATAACCTTATCATTTAAATTCTTCACCTCAATATAAAGCGTACCATATTATCATATCAATATCTCACATTGTTATCATTCAGTTTGAAGTATCTCATCTAGCTATCATTGCTTGTTTTTAAATTCAGCATTTCAGCATTTTAGCTCATTCCAACATAAAATTATTTACTCATAATGTACACAAGCTTTAGAACGGCTCTAGCGCGTGAGTTGAACTCCCCCTATTCCTTATTCCCCGCCAAAGACATCTACAACCGAATTTCCACTCGCTTAATACGCGAGAAGAGAAGAGGGGATAGGAGTGTGTGTTTGTTAATTTGATTTTTTAAAAAATGTTTCATTAAAATTGAAGAAAAATGTTAAGAAAGAATAATTTTGACAAAAAATTTATCTTTTTTCTAATTTTTGAAAAATAACAGAATTATGTGATCAAAAAGGATGGAAACGTCCAATATACGAAACATATGAGGTGAACGGTTCTTTTTTTAGTACTGTCATGTTGCATGATAGAGATGGCTTCGGCGGTTTTGCAACGACCTCACATCATTTGGCAGAGGAAGACGCAGCTGCTCAAGCATATTGGTATTTTTTTACTTAAGGAAAAAAAATTCGCAAAAGGGCACACCAAATTATTCGTTAATCTAATTTTTCATGACTGAACTTGTCTTTACATTGTCTTTATTACTCTCCTACGGCGAAAATCTGTTCGTGTTTTCGAAGATTTCAATTTTTCTACCCATCTTTTCTTCAGGTGGATTGCTCAGTTGTAGTTTTAAGTTAATATGATTAATTTTTCTACTTGTTAAATTACACTTAATAATTTAGCGGCTACCCTTAGCTTACTCACCTCCAAGTTTGTACTAGCTTACTTTGCTTTTGTTGACGTAGTAATAAGAAGAATTCTTAGTAGTTGAATTGTAATTAATCTTAGGTATTTTTTATATAAAATAACAAATGACATTCTGTTAATACGCTTCCGTATATATTACTTTAATAGGTTATGAGACCGGTTGAAGTTATCAACTGATTGTCGTCAACGTTCTAACAATTGAAGAAGATCCTGGTCTAATTGAAGTAATTATCACTCAACACCTTTAAAGATCACTTCACCACAATTTTGGACCATAATTTACATTCTGAATTTGATTTATTTTGCGAAATATAATATTTAAAACAAAAAAAAAAATAA
>PEDP01001050.1:0-14507 GCA_002918395.1 Erysiphe pulchra | reverse complement strand
ATATAACTTGCTGTAAACTGTGTTGCTGGAAAAGCACTGATAAATATGCTAGATAGTGAAAAAAAGAGAAAAACAGTTCGAAAACCTTTCCCTGCGTAGGTCACCAAATGATTTTGAGGAGTAAGTAAAGTTGTATTTTTCTATCTAGTTCTAGCAAAGGTTTTATTTACAAATTATGTTGTTTACAAACTATCCATGTTATGCGCTAAACCAAATTAGTAAAACGGTGAGGTTCTCTGCTGTGAATTTGAAGTTAATTCTAGCGCCCAACATAGTCTTGAACCCTCGGAATCTCTACTTGCTTGTCCCCTCCGGCGTCGAAACGATGAGGCAAAAAACGATTTCATCACCTCACGGCATCAAAAGTCGATGCCAAATAAAACCTCACTACACTTCGTGAATAAATAATCGCAATCCTTGATCGAGATGTCTGGAATGAGCGACAGAAATGAAGAAATGAGATATTAAATGGACTTAGCCTCTCTGAGACACTTCTTGAAGCCCTTCAGAACTATGGTATTTATACTGGTGAAAAGTATAAATTCGAGGTAGAAAATCAGATTGTCGACTGTAAGACGCACCTGAAAAGTCTTTTTTCAATGCACCCAAGCAGCTTGGCTCTCCTTGAGCAAGCTCCTGATATACTACTGATGAACTGTACTTTTGAGAAAAAAAATTTTGGAATTTCACTACCACTACCACATATTGTCGGCCAAAATGGCTTAGAAAAAATTTTTACAATAGCCTTCTGCTTCTTGAGCAAAGAAGACGAAGAAATTTATACTTTTGCAGTCAGCCACTTACAAAGGGTATGTGGCTCATAACTTAATGCCCAGTGAAGTTGTTACAGGTAAAGAGCTAGCATTGAAAATGCACTAACAAATATACCTATGTCATAGCTAAAGTGTCCCATCTCACTTACCCTTAAGTTGGCTTTTTCTTAGAGTTAGTACTAAGTTCACAAAAAAGGCATTAAATTTAAATAATTACGAATTCTATTTAAGAATAGGGAATTTTGATTCTCTAATGGTGATATTAATAATTTTAAGCGCGTCTATTATCGCACGCGACTAAGGATATACCGCGCTTAATCTATCCATGATCAACTGTTTTTTTGAAGCATAATAAATCCTAAATACATGATCCAATGAGAAACCTCAGTAACGATAAATCTGAATTTTGGAGTAGAGAAAAGCATTGGGACTTACCCTGTTTGTTGAAAAATGCCATTGTTCGTCAAGAGATGCGTAGTTTGTGTGATTGACAACGAACCTCCTCAAGCCAGCTAGTGGTAAATTAAAGACTCTTGGGGTGAATTTTCATAGGAGAAAAGAATAAAAATATCAGCCTATCGGGGTGGTAGTCAAACTGGAAATCTGGTTTGCCCTGCTGCCACTGAAAAAAATTTGATTTGACCCGTCATGCCGACGTTGAAGGGTTGCTTGTGATTGAGATATCAGAGAAAATATAGGTTCATGAGTTGCCGCTATAAATGGAAGGGGAATTGATAGCTAAATTCGGGCGCTATTAGGAGTTTCTATCGGATATATAGGTACTGCTGTTGTCATTGCCTCAAGGCGTTCTCAGCGCTGATTTTAGGCCACTTCTTCCCAATCAAACTTCCGACAAGCTTGCCGATGAAGCAATTACTCGATCGATATATTTAAGTGCTGCTACATAGTCAAGAGATTCTCGTTCAAAACTAGATAATATTCGATGCGTTCTGCGTATCTCTCTCCTGCTTCTAGATGCCCTCTTCCTCATTGCTCTACTTTTATCAATTGCATTATTTTGCACCATAAGGTCTAGGATAATGAGTGTATCATCACCTTTCGAAGGTCTGCCCCACTTTTGGCCTC
This sequence comes from Erysiphe pulchra, assembly GCA_002918395.1. Taxonomy (NCBI): domain Eukaryota; kingdom Fungi; phylum Ascomycota; class Leotiomycetes; order Helotiales; family Erysiphaceae; genus Erysiphe; species Erysiphe pulchra. Next base: position 12,648 of record PEDP01001050.1, on the reverse strand, counting down.
TCAATAAACCGGTGTCTTTGAATCAAATGGAGCTAAATATGGTTTCTTCCTGATTGCTTTACTTCTCTTGCTTTGAACTCTGAACAAGCAGTTGCACTTTGTAACTTTACGCTTTCTCTGTTCAGAGGCATGTGCATAGATCCCTATATTCCTTTCATTGACTCCTCTGCAACCTTGGTTGTGCTTGATCATGTTCTCGTCACACGTTTACGACCAACTAAATTAACTTATTTTTTAGTTAAAATGTCAACCGCTCAACTCTATATATATATCATTATGAATTACAAATTCATCTTCCTAGATTCTCCAAATACGCCCTCAAAATCGCTTTAAGACCACATTACAAATTCTCCACATATACCCTACCCTCTATAAAGACATCCCTAAATCCGAAATGTAGTCAATATGTTCGTAGGAACTCCTGGTAATGTGCCATCACGGCTTGAACGCCTGTTTATGTTTCTTCTTCGATCGGGTTTTCTGGCTACTTGTCCCATCTGACAAAAAGCTTTTGAACGCAATCATAGAGTCGGATGGTGTAGTAGTATACCATCCGGGCTGGCCTTTTAAGTAGAGTTTGGGTAGCCTTGAAACCTACCCAACTTGAGACAGAAGACCACTATTCAAACAATAAAATCAACATAAATTCCCCAATCCTTTACCTCACTCCGTTTCATCTTCCATTTAATCTAACCTGACTATTTCTGCGTCAAAAAGATGCCCCCAAAACGCACCAAACGTCAGCTCACTAAGGCAGAAATTGCTAAATCGAGAGCGCGAGCACGCTTGAAAAACAAGGGCCTAGCACCAGATCTCATAGATATCGATGCAGTTGAGACTGCTATAAGTGAAAAGGATTGCTAAGACATGGAAATGATTGATGAAGAAATCGATAAGCTAATAGCCAAAAGTCTAGGTGAATCACGTTAGGCCATCAAGGCTCCCCCCAAGTCCACGGCAAGCCCCACATCATCCACTACCTCTGTAGGCGCACTCAAACCAACTGAACAAATTAATTTACCACTGACCACTTCACTGCCGGTGTTTCAAGCACAACTATGCACTTCCTCATCTGGTAAAGAGCTAGTAGTGGTAGACCTATCTGCCTCGTAGGCCTGCCCAAATACACCCTCACCTAGTGTGTCACATGATACTCCATCCATTATCGAGAGTAATAAAAATATTCAATGTCCACCCGAGCTTCAAGCATTAGTTGAAGCAGGGCAACGACGTGTAGCCCAAACAGCGGCAAATATAGAAATCTGCACAGCTGCAATAAATAGTGTCGAAGCTGTCCTTGCTCCCCTATCAAACGGCACTCGAAATAAATTTGTAGCCTCATTAAAGGATAACCTTAGATCTGCGATTGCGCAATTTCAACGTTCTGGTGCATCAACATCTCTTCCAATACTTCCTCCTTGACCTACTGGTCTACCCCCAGCTGTACCGATTATGAGAAAATCAACAAGAAACACCAAAGCAAATTTTAAAAATACTGCACAAAACCCAACTCGAAGTACTTGGGCCACCATTGCAAACAAAGCTCATCAAAAGTCACCAGCTACACCAAATATGAGCCAAAGTCTCACATCAAAAATGACAGGAAAAAGCATAACAGAATCTTCATCACTCTCAGGTGCTGATGAGCGCTTGTTCCTCCGCATTGCCAAAGACCATGAATGGCGTCTCCTATCACCATGAGAAGTTCGTGAAAAATTATGCATCTATTTGGACTGGTCACCTTCCGACATCTGTCAGATAACTCGCACCCCCACTGGCTATGCGCTTACCACCAAAGATAGGGAGGTACGGCAAATGCTACTAAACAAAAATGATGGTCTATCCACACACGCCGCTAAGCTAAAGCCAGCATCAGATCTCATAACCAATAGAATTGCCACTGTTCCTGTAGCCTTAAGAACTCTTAATGGACTGGTGACGGATGATGATACTAACATTGTGGCGGAGATTACTAGAGTTACTAATGTCACACCCAAGATAATTCGGCTGTAAGGCAAGTCTCGCCCAGGTGCTCCCTATCGTTCCTGGCTTGCACACTTCATACGAGACCAATCCCCTAGACTCGGCTTTCGTCTATTTGACGAATCAGGGGTCGCTGTTGTGAACAAGCCTCGGCAACCTATTCAACAGTGCAAACGCTGTCATGGCTTTTACATTACACGCGGCTGCTATAGAGCGTCCGCCTACGAAAACTATGGATCCACAATACATACTATTACTGCATGTAAGGCGCCAACTAGGTGTCGCAATTGCGGAGGTCTACATATATCGGATAGTAGAAATTTCTAAGCCTGCCCCTCTCGTTTAGGTCCAGTTAGAAAAGATCAACTAAAAATAATCAGACAAATGGGTTAAAGAGAGTACCACGTTGAAGTCAGGGCCAAAGCTGCTGTGGTACGCGTAGAAGCTGTTGCAGTAGCTGCTGAACCACTGCCAACTATCGACAAGAATAATGAACAGGCTGTCATCTCAACCAATGAAGTTTCCATATCAGAAGCATTCTTTGAAGAAACCATTCCCGAAACACAATTACAAATGGCTCCTTACGGGTGCCTTCTCGACTCTCTCCTACCATCAACTTTCTCTCGATCATTGTAAGCAGAGGGGGCTCAACACATGATGTAGCACTATCTCGAGTATACGAGTTAGATGTTGATGTGATACTAATACAGGAACCTTGGTGGTCTAATATCACCAAATCCCACCCTGCTATCGCGTTCCCTTTGGAGGAGCGAATGTCAGACCTCGGGCGATCACATACACCCGCAAAAACGACTTCAAAATTTTCACAAACCAAATTTTCCCCTCTCCTAATCCTACAAGCGACTACTGCTGGGTAATAGTAAATGAGGTAACTCTCTTAAACGTCTATAAAGCACCAAATATTACTACATCGATACAAACTTTAATTAGTTGGGCACTACCGCCCATGACCGTTGCAATAGGTTGTTTCAACTCAGTCAACTGAGCATGGCAATCTGGCGTAAGTCGGTCATATGGTCAGGGCGAAGAGATAGAAACCTGGGCTGAAACTCAAAATTTATCCTGTCTCCTAATTGGCGAACCTACGAACCGGGCAAGGAATACACTCGATCTTGCGTGGTCAAATATCCCAGGCACTCAAGTGTGGGTAGACCGCACAGATTGTATGACAAGTGATCATCTTCCTTTACGAGGCATAGTATCAACCCTATTCCTAGTCATTTCTACCCCTCCTTCTCCAATCTGCGTTACAAGATCCAACATACCCAAATTTGCACGCATAGCCGCACAGTGGGCTTCACCGCCGCCTCACTAATCAATACTGAGGATATCGAGATTTATACTCAAAATCTCTGCACATGTTTATCAAATGCGATCAAAGCAACAGGCTCCCGCACCTATCAGAGGAATAATAAACCAGCCCCTTGGTGGACCCCAGATTGCAAAGCAGCACATCATGAATACCACATCGCATCCACTAACCTTGAGCATAGTAATCTGGCAATAAAATTTTGAGCTACAGTGTCAGCAGCTAAGCGAGAATATTGGAAAGGCATGGTGGAGGCAATGTCATTCTCTTCGGAGGCTTTTAAGCTGATGCGCTGGAATAATCCGCGTCAAAGAAGGAATTCACCTCCGTTAATCCATAAAAACAGAAAAACAGAAAAATCACAGACCAAAAAATACGTACAAATACTCCCCGTGATGCTCTCCTTCTAAGACACCAGGCAACAGATGATTTACCTCCTTGCCCTAACCCATCAGTTGCTAGAATCCCTTGGACTAATGAACTCTCAAGCGAAGAGGTCCGTGTATGCACAATCGAATGTGGTAATAAATAACCAGGAGCTGATGGAATACCCATCGAACTGCTAACTATTTGCTGGAAAATAATAGGTCCATATGTCGTTCAACTATTTCGTGCTTGTATCAGACTTGGGTTTTACCCTTCTTGTTTTAAACTAGCTGAAGTAATTTTTCTTCAGAAACATGGGCGGGATTCCTCAACATTAAAAGCCTGGAAGCCTATTGCCCTCCTTTCGTGCTTGGGAAAAGGACTGGATAGAATTACCGCTAAGCGCATGTCATATCTTGCAATCATTCACGGTGTAGTCGGTAGGCAACAAATTGGCGCACTATTTAAACGCGCTGCTATAAACCTCGTCTCCTGTGTGATAAATGACATAGAAGAAGCTCGATCTCAAGGATGAACCTCTACATTTCTAACGCTAGACGTTCAGGGTGTTTTCGACGCAGTTCTATATAATAGACTAATTTGGCGTATTAACTCTCAGGAGTGGCCGGACTTCATTCTCAATTGGACGACTTCTTTCCTCGATAATAGACGCTTTCAGGTTCGATTTCAAGGGGGAAAACCAATCAAACAAAACTAACATGCGGTGTGCCGCAGAGTTCGCCAATTTCACCTTTGCTATTTTTACTATATATGGCTGAACCTATGAATAAAGGGAACACTAGAATGCGCATTAGTTATGCAGACGACAGTGAGATTCTAGGTATTGGCAGGTCAGTTTCGGAATCTGCAGACGCAGCTCAGCGAGAGGTGGATGATATTCTCGGATGGGGCCACCGAGATGTAGTCTCCTTCGATATCGAAAAGTCTGAGCTTATCCAGCTTACAGGACGGAAGAGAGAAAACCCAGTTGGATTGAGAGTTGGCAATACATTAATCGAGCCAGCAGAACATATACGATGGCTAGGTGTGCATCTCGACCCACGCCTCAACTTTAAACATCATGTCATAACTTGGTGCGGAAAAGCTCTGAAAGCAGCTGAACACATGAGACGCCTAAGCTCCGTAAAAAGAGGTGCCGCTCCGGGTCCATTAGTCAGAGCAGTTGACTCATACATTTTATTGGTAGCTATGTATGGATCAGAAGTATGATGGCCTGGAATGACTCGCCCTTCAACTAGAGAAATCATCACTCCTCAAACTTCACACTTATGATAATTGATTAATAGGGTAATCCGTAATGCACATTGGGCGGCACTTCTTGTGTGGAAGATAACACCCAACGCAGTAATACACCAAGGAGGCATTCCATCTGCTCGAATAGTACTTTCAAGTAATAGGATTCGCCTCGCAGCTAGAATAAAGTCTTTAGATAACCCTCATCCTCTGAGAAGTCAGGTAAGCATATGCCCTAATGTATGTACTTTAAAATATAAGGCTCAAGCTTGTCCAAAAGTTCAGATGACGCGCGTCCAGCGTGCCTACAGACAGCTCCCCCAAGCAGAGATTGCATACCCCATATCTACCCCAATATATCCGGAATCCTTAGGGAATAAGGCTAGTGTAGTGAACCGATTTAAACTTTAGGCAAGCCAAATTTCAATGTTTGATATTTCTTCATTCTCAGATGGCTCCTCAGAAGGGCGTTGCCGCTCCGCTTGAGGATTCAGTCTACAAAAAGATGGAATCACTTTATGTTCTGAACACGGTCCTCTTCATGGTGGTGAAATAATTGATGCAGAAATCTTTAGAGCGTACAAGGCTCTTGAAAGGGCTCTTGAATATAACTGAGCAGGTCAAGAAATACACATACTGCTAGATAATCAAGCAGCAGTCTTAGCATTGAAAACAGGAAGGTCATCTTCTAGCCTCGCTACCGTCAAAATTTTTCGCGAACTGGCACATATGGCTCATGTTTGTACCTGGTCATTCGAAAATAAGGGGAAATGACGAAGCGGACAATGAGTCACGTGCTGGACTAAGACAACTTCCTCAAAGAATTGTCTCGCCAGAGTCAATCTCCCACGAATTTCTCAGATGACTCGTGAACAAACTACGCAAGTCACTCCTGGATACCTGGTGAGATAAAGCCTGTCCAGCTCGATATCGAGCACTCAATCTACTGATGCGTCGCCAGAAGCCCCCAGAACTCTATCTTCCACGACGCCTACTACATGAATTAATTGCAGCTCGCACTGGGCACGGAAATTTTGCAGCATACCATTGCCGATTTCAACATAAAGATGCCACGTTAGAATGCATTTACGGGGAAGGAAACTAGTCTTACTTATTTATCCGCTGCCAAAACCACGCTCATCTCGCGCGCAGATTTAAAAAATCAACGCCTCACTGTCTTCTAGTGTACAAACTGCTTGGACCTAAGTGTTCAAATAGCTTCACAACGTTCGCGAAGGTAACAGGCTGTTTCTGAAGTCGCCCAATCGTCTCATCCTCTGCCCTAAGTGAGGATCATGAAAATTAATATTGCTATCAGACAGCAGTACGTACGGGTTACATAACGGGACAAGAAGTGACAGTCTTTCAACCTCACATTATATTTTTCCTTTTGTAGTTGCTTAGCTCTCTTCTGTTTTGTTTTTTATTTTTTTTCTTTTTATTATTTTTCTCTTTTCTTCGTTTTGATTGTATAACTAACTACAAATTCTATAGCTGGTTCACTCAATGCGAACGAGGTGGGCATGTAATTAGCGTGATCCCGGCTGCACCCTAAGGGACATTGGGCCTTGGCCTAGGACTTAAATGAATAAAAAAATAAAAAATTGAGACAGAAGTCTACTGATTCGAAATCAGTAGAACTTTCCTTTTTAAAGAGTGAAATGTATACGTTGATGGAGGTACACATGAACAACCAAAGTTTTTTAAGAATTTTTCCCTTGGTAGATATTCGCGGAAGAGAAAATAAATACTAGAAGTAACTTTATTTCTCGTAGTGGTATTCGCAAATGCTGTTTGAGTGTGAATTTCCAATTAATCTAAATCACGTAGTCATGATCTTTTGTCCTTGATAGCCTTCGACTCCGCAAAAGGACGTCCAAAAAAAAACACAATCATACCCGTTACTTTTTACGATGACTTATTGAACAAAACTCGAGGTCATGAATGGCCCACAACATATTGAGCTTTATTTAGGTGGCTTTTCATCAGAGTTCATCATATGCTGGAGCCTACCTGTTTAGTTTGTATTCAATGAGTCCCAAAAGATTATATTTAAAAAAAAAAATAATAATAATAATAATGAAAATCGTTGCTTGAGCCTTACTTAATATTCCGAAGAGAGAGTTTCTCATCTCGATCTTTGTATACAATTTACTCTCTTAAAATATTAGAATAGTCAGTGGATAGGTGTTTTTTTATTTTTTTTTCACTTGTAGCCCATATATATGAATCGATTGATAGGCGTTTACATCTAACAAATTAAGAGTTACAAGCAACAGCTGTTCCTTTTTTTCACTATCGTGATGGAAGAAATCACCCCAACCCTTATTTTTGGGCCTTAAATTTCTTATTCGAGTTTGATAACGAGGACTACCAAATAAAAGGTGATTTATAAAACATAACCAGAAATGCTAATTGATATAAATGTTAAGCTAGGGAAGACTCTTTGACAGAGCATTGGAGAATAATTGCATTATTAAGTAAGTACTACAAAAGACATCTGTAATATCTCACTAGGATCTATTAGACAAAAACTCAACTGGCTTTCTCTTCACCGATGCACTAATCAGACATAATCGCCTGTGTTTCATGTTTCTCATTTGAATCGCTAAAAAGATAGTGTGTAAAATAAGTGAAATTTGTGTCCTATATTTACATTCCATTTTCACAACCCAAGTTACAATTATGCCTGCCAAATCAACCATTATAGCCCAAACTCCTCCGCTATCTTTTGAAAGATTCCTTTCATAATCACCCCAACGCCAAACCACGCTTTTGACCAACCAGTATTTATAACGCCAGGATCTACTCATTTGAGAAGTCAAATTCGGGTACCAGTAATAATTATCTTAGATTCGGAAAGCTAAGCACTAACGAATACTATTACTAGATTCACTACAGGCTTTTTTGAGATTGTTCATCATCCTCTCGATGAGTGTTGAGGTATCAGGAGGTACGTTTGGTAATAAAGTCTTATGGCTTAATAATGGCGAACTTAAGATTTGATTCGAAACCTGCTCTTTGCTGCCCACTTCTAGTTGTTGGCAAGGACTAGGTGTTAAAATAGATCGGCGATGGAAGTTGCTAACATTGGATTTTTCAGGACTCAATGGAGGCCAGCTAGGTTGGGTCAGTATAAGAGGAGATTGTTTTTTGTGGCTTATAGGCGTCAGAGGGCTCGGAAGATTAGCAATATTACGAGAATATGTGGAGTTATTTAGAGCTTTTTTCTGACTTTTAGCTTTCACCAGAGATCCACTTTTCAATTGCGTTTCAATTCCACAAGAATAAATAGTTGCGCGCTGATTTATGTTATCTTTTATGAAAGGCCTGATATCTGGCGTAGAAATAGAAAGAGATTGACTAAAATTCTCTCGTGATACTTGCTGACTAAGTCTTTTAATGCCTGAGGTTTTTGGCATAGAAGAGACAGAGCGTTGTGACTGAGCAAGTTTACCTAATTTCCTAGAAGATTGAGAGGAATTATGAGGATGACGAAGAAGGGATGAGGTAGATTTAGGAACTGTGTTAAGAAAATGACCTTTGGAGTTATCCCAGGGTTTTTTCATATCGTCTGTATAATGAGCTTTGGCTTCTGTTGATGTCTTGCCAATATAGTACCAGACTTGTGACTCCTTATTCAGATCTACTTTTACTTGATCAGGATTGTGAGTGATAGCTGTAGTGACAAATTCAGCCCATGTGAAATTATCAACAAATATATCACGTGGTCTTGGCAAGTCATTAACCTGTCTGACACAAGTTTTCAAAGATTCTTTAGCCTTAAATGATATTGGCATGAGAATAGCTTTTGCCGAAGGTTTCGGAAATAACGATTCCAGTGGTGGAGCGAGAAGCCACTTATATTCAATCTCATAAAGAGTACTAAATATTATATTAGAAATGGAGCAAGTGCTGAAATTTTTATTTAAATACTTACTCAGTGTGATCAAATAAAACTTTTAGGACAACCATATCTTCAGAACGGTTGTTTGACATAACAATGCCTGCAAAAATATCGGAATAAAGGAATTGAACCTGACAAACCTCACCGGGCTTCAAGCGAGAGCCGAATTCTATGGTTCGCTTATCCATAGATATTGTCGCTTCATCAAGTTTCTTGTCGCGTCTTGGCCTGTGAAACCGACATCTAAAATCATAAACCTCCTCTTTATATTCGGTGCCATCTGGCGCAAACCTAGAGCTCCAGATCTTCTGAACAAGCACACCTGAAGCTGCTGCACATGTTCCGTGATAAGCTCTTGTACATTTTGCCGAAGAGCATTGAAAGCACGCTCCTCTTTTTGATCTACAATAGATACATTTTAATCCCATACGCGCTTTCGAGATGAAATTGATATCTTGAACAATTCCGTCACTAACAGTGGTTTCTGGGATGTATTCACCACAAATACGATGAGCTCGTTTCCCATTATCTGTTTTCAATACCTCAAAATCAAAATTGGGACATAGAACACAAGGAGGCTCTTCAGATGATTTAATTGCAACTCTTCGTTTTATCTGGCGATCCTCCGTTGTCTTAGTGTGAAATTTTCGTTTTCGAATTGCCGGTAGCTTAACATCACTTCCACTATGAGGTGGAGTGGGAATGTCTAACGTATTTTCTTCGTCCTCAGTCTCATCAAAAAATTCTTCTTGTTCTTGATCACCCAGATACCATTTATGAGTTCGAGGAAGTTTTCTTCTAATCGAGTTCAAATCAACCCAAACACTATCCTGCTGCTGAGCGCAGTCACACCTCTTAGCTTTTTCCGCAATCGGAATCCACTCATCGACAGCGAAGTTAACAGCCTCAGCACAATTGTATCCAAGGTTATAGCCAGCATGGTATCCATATGGAAAAGTGATCATAAACTCTCCTGGCCTATGAACAATCTTATTAACCTTTATCTTAAATTCTTTCCAAAGAGCGGCAGGAGATATCTGAAACGTTTTATGGCGAAGAAATTGGTTACAATGCTTATATTCATCAGGCCACTTCGCTGCCATCGCTTTTTCAAACCTTTCCCGGTCTCCCTGAGAAATACTATACCATTGTTTTGGTGCACCAAAATGAAGATAATTAATTGAGTATAAATCCACGTCTTCTAAGTGCCATGAAAAAGTAGATTTCCATGAACCAATATACAAATAAGTTGTATTTATTCCAGGCACTTTCTCGTCTAAATAGTTAAGAAACCCGGGTAAGTTTCGAAGATCCCATACTTTAGTTTTATCGGTAAAGAGCGTGCCAGGCATGTCTCCGCCGTAAATTGGAGGTGCATAAGAAATGTGTTTCCAGTAAGCCACCTCAAGATCCTGGCACCTCTCATCGTCAAATTCTTCATAAAGATTGTAATCAAAATCTCGAAATACTTCATCATCAACTACAGTGTTATCCTCCCTGTATCTATTGCGCCTAGAGTTGACAGAAACCTCCTCTTCTTTTAGCTTTGTTTTCTTATTAGTGCCTGTTTTCCCATTTCTCCCTGATGGATGAGCTTCGCAGTTTTCAGTAGAACGACCGAGTTCTACTTTCTTCTTACTCAAATTTGCAGCCCTATGAGGAGCTTTTCGTGTCTCACCCCTTCTTGCTGGTGGCTGACGACTAAGCTGATCACATAGTGCTCGCCATTCAACTATATTGTATGTTCGATTTGATGACAAATTTAGTTGACGAAAATTTCCTGAAGCACCTCTACTTCCTTGATTATTCATTTCCTGGATGTACGGATTTCTAATTTTTATCTTCTTTACCTCTTCGTGAAGAGTAGGTTGTTCATCGAGCCATTCTTTTGGAGGGATGATCTTGACAATACCATGCGTCATACCCCATGGGTTTACAGCTGTGATAACTAGAAAGATATTAGATCCTGCTCTTAATGATAAACTTCCCTAGGAGAATGATTGTACTAACACTTTTCAAAATCACAGAACTGATCCATAGACGGTGTAAATACGGGTACGCCATCTCTGAAATAACACGGCTTTAATTTTATGTGGGACTCCGGTGTAGGCTCCATTTCAAGTTCAACATCGGAGAGCTCTGAATCACTCTCACAATCTTTTTGAGCATTTAACTCAGGAGGTGAGCGTAAGCCGGAACCAGGCGACCAAGACATAACTTTTATTTAATTTTGATCATTAATTATTATTTCTGGATATTGGAGCGTCTTTAATTATGGATGACAGTATCCTAGGCTTATGGCTGCAGTACAATAGATGATTACTCAATTATCGTGATCCAAAGGAATAGCGCATCTCAGTTAGGTCTCTCGTCCTATAAAATTAAATAAACTACATGGAGATGGCTTTTAAGATGATAATGAAATAACGTTAGTGGTGAAGTACTCCTAAAGGAAGGTTTGGGGAGGTGTCGAGAAACAGTCAGGTCTAAGCGGAACTTACCTAGAGTTGAAATTGAACAGACAAGGATACCTTGGTTCTCTTTATTTACTAATAAAATTTCTTCAAAGATAGTAAAGATTCAAATAATGGAGAAGTAAGATGCTAGCTATTTAATTGCTGACAGCTCATTTATTGGTAATCACTTGAATCTTTACCAGTCTTCATTAACTGTCTTGAATAAATGGGCATCACATGATTTTAGTTGAGGTTTTCGGTTTTCCGGCTCGCTTACTCATCAAAGATCCAGATCCTCAGCTGTAAAATCCTGTAACAAAGGATTTCTACAAACCATACATACCTTTCACATTTTTATTATCACTACTGACTGGCTGTCTTACAGTTCTCGTTTTATTAATATACCAATATTAACGAGTTTACAAACCTGACAATTTTCCTAAGAAACACAACCAACCTGATATCTGAATACGCTAAAAGACTGACATTCCATCCAAATTAAGTTTCTTATCTGGAACATAAAAAATGGGCCCAGATAATCAGATAATCAGATAAAATATCACAATATCACATGGCTTCCAGATTAGGTATAGCTTCAGCTTATGCTTGGCACTTCTGAGCCATTCACACATTAAATTCACAGGTCCTAATGATAGCTGCATAATTGTGATTGTCATAAAAAATAATTAAATGCACGAAGACCTTTTACCTATTTATTGACAATTTTTTCACCACCTACTACTTTCCACTATTACATCAAAATTAGGTGCTCCTCAAATTTTGAGTCAAAAGAAAGTTTTTTTTAGAAATTAATGCTCTTTTGGGCGTCCGGCAAGTTATTTAAAACTCGCAAGTTGGGCCAGAGACTGAAGACATTCTTTAGGCATAAATACTACTATTAAGGAGGGACGGAGGGGTTCGACGACTCAACACCTGTACGTGGTGTCCCCTACGAACCTACAGCTCTGTGAAAAGAGTTGTAGAGCCAAGATTGAGTCACATCCCTTTCTCAACTTCGAGCTGAGTCTCTCCTCCTCATTTTCGAAGAAAACGCTCCGCTAACCTCAAATCGGAATGGTAACAACAATGACGCTGGGTAAGAGGAGGAATTTTTGCGGTACAAAACGCTATAATGATAGTCAGGGAAGCCCCCGTCATACTTCAACATATGCTATCTACGTCGAGTGAATATAAAGCTCGTGGACAGCAAAGTCCAAGACCCGTCTGTCCTCGTTACCGGCAGATTAAAAGTTACCAAAATTCCGACACAAAACTTTCTTCAACTCGACATTACTAGCCAGGAGGACCAACTATCAAATGAGTTACTCGACATCCCCAAGTCCGTAACGGTA
>PEDP01001049.1:0-14506 GCA_002918395.1 Erysiphe pulchra | reverse complement strand
ACTCCCATGCATCCAGCAATGGGCAGTGTACAATAACCACACAAAAATTTCTTTACCTTTCTTGCAAATTCCTTCAATTTCCCTTCCCAGCATCTCCTCCACTCTCTCACGGGTCGTTTTCCTCATTGAGGGTCCTCTCAGCTTTCCTTCTCTTGTTTTCTCCATATTTTATGGTTTGGATTAGTAATGTGACTTTACCCTTTTAGGGTAGAACTAACCATTCCACCCCTAAACACTAGTCATAATACTATTTTTTGATTGGGTAAAAATATCTTAGTTATCCAGCGTTGCCTAGGACAACATATATTATACTTTGAAATAGCCTGCCTAGCAAAAAGCCCAAAGATCAATCATATCTTGTTACATAATATACCAAAATTCTCCTTCTGCAACAAAACCTTCCACATTGAATCATAGCGAAAATTCCTCCAAATATTATGAGAAATTTTGCTATTGTATTTTTAAAAAATCCAATTGCCGCTACTAATCCCCCCAAAATGATGTGTTTGGGACCTACAGTTGTGTAATTAGCGTCTCCTTTTGAGGGATGCACAGTTTGAAAACTCTATAATATTCGATATTGAGGCTTCGAAAACCATCGGAAGATACTTACCAGTCTATGATCTATTTGGTAAAGCGACGTCTACAACATCAAGCCGTAAATCAAGTTTTTAAAAAGCTGATTGCTATTGGCGAGCAAATCAGCGATGAAATTATTTGACTGCCAAATTAAATTATGTTTCGGCTCTTGGCGATACCAGAATGATGAATTATGAGAAAAAGCTGTACCATTACGGTATCATAAGTTAAAGTTAATCAAGTCCTTAGCGCGCTTCACGGGCAAGATGACAATATACTCTTGATTGCGAAATCTAAGATAAACAATAAAATTAGAGAAGTAGGTTGAGAAAATTTCTATGCCTATTGAAAAATATACTTGATGTCTGTCACAACTTCGGTGTTGATACGAAGGAGAAGTGCCTATTGAATATGCATATAAATATATAAACGGGAAAGTTGTGGATGAAGAAGAGCGACGCTATTATAATTGATAATAAGATACAATCCACTGTCAAATAAATCTATATACAATTTTACAACATTACAATATTACCGACTTCGTGACAGCAAAATCCATTGTAATATCACTAATATTACCAACAAGACATAAATAACTAAACACCAAACTTCATCAATTGCCAACATTTTGAATCAACCCGCGTACGTCACATATTTATTTTCTTTCGACTCAAAACTTAAACTATTTTTGCATACAAATTTCTTGAAGATATGTCCGATATTTCGAATGTCATTTCGTTGTGAATATATACCATCGCCTCAATGGTTGACGAGGCTCTGGCGTGCAGAGTTTCTATAGAAGATTATAGCAAGGCAATGTGAGGGAATTCGCGCTTATCAGTAGAAAAGGCAAGATTACGCCTACCAGAGCAAGTAAGGGATTTTGCACACCTTTTTGCGGACAGTAGCGGAGCAGACAACTAGTCCCCCTTAAGAGGTAATTTAGATCATGCGATAAACATATGGTGCGAAGATAGTAAAAAATTGTCACCGCCATAGGGACCGCTTTCTAATATATCTCGCAAAGAGCTGTATTTACGGAAAACCCTGACTGAACTAATAGGTAAGGGATGGATTCGCTCCAGTAACTCAACATTAGTTGCCCCAGTTCTTTTTACAAAAAAACCGAACGGGGGACTTCGTTTTTGTGTAGACTACAGAGGACTTTATTCTATAAAAATTGCCGACAGATACCCTCTGCCCTTATTCAAAGAAACATTGAGACAACTATCAACGGCGAAATTGTTCACTAAGTTAGATGTGAAGTCAGCATTTCATCGAATTCGGAATAGAGATGAAGATGAGTGGATGACCACGTTTCAATTTAGATTGGGTCTTTTTGAATGGTTAGTGACTCCTTTTGGACTTGCAAATGCACCCGCAACATTCCAGAGGTATATCAATGAACAGCTTCAAGAACATTTGGACTTGGATGCTACAGCCTACATGGAAGATGTCTTAGCTTACACTGATGGAAGTGAGGAAGGTAATTGGAAAACAGTACGAGGTATCCTAGAAAAATTCGACCATGCTAGACTTTACCTGGAAATTGATAATTGTTAGATTTCATATCAACAAGTAAAGTTTTTGGGGTTTATTTTCAAAGTGGGAGAAAGCAAAACTGTAGACCGGGAGAAAGTCAAAGCAATTCTCGAATAGCAAGCTCCTACAATATCAAAGGTGTGTACTCATCATTAAAACTTGTCAATCTTTACCGGTATTCCATCAACACATTCTCTAGTCGAGTTAACAAAGAAGAATGTTACATAGCATCAGGGTAACAAAGAGAGCGAGTCATTTGAAAAACTAAATAATTTTCGCCTTGGAACCAGTATTAGCTCAATGGAATTTTGAACGAGAGACGGTAGTGGAAGCCGACTCTTCAGGCTGCTCCATTGGTGAATGCCTCTCTCAAAAGGACGATCTAGATATATTATGACCAATCGCTTATTTTTCTAAAAGATTGAGCGGAACAGAGGTGAATTATCGGATTCCGCATAAAGAATTGTTGGCTATCGTTTCATCTATCGAATGAGAGGCAGAGTTACAGTCTGTGACAAAACCGTTCACTATTCTGATAGATTACTAAAATTTAAAGTATTTAGCGAATTTTTGGAGCAATTCAGATTTAAGCTTAATTTGAGGGCGGGAAATGCGGGTGAATGACCGGACGCACTTTCATGCCGAGCATAAGAAAAACCTAAAGACCTAATAGATGAACGGACTACGAGAAAAATGAGGATAATTTTTACTCCAGTGACTCACAATCTAGCTTTGGTTGCATGCGATGAAGACGCCTTTGCGAAGTAAACACTATGGAATTAGATAATATTTTAGGAAGCTCGAACCCTTGTGACTCGGAAAAAACTCCAGTTTTATTAGGGAAGGGGGGATAACAATGGTTGTGGGAACAAGGAGTGGAAGTAGACGGGAACTGGCGACATACGAGAGATTCCGATAGTGGTAGCCATAGAGTATTCCCGCCAGAAATATCACAAAAATGGAAGGTGAACTTAGGAGAGTGTACAGTGGCGGCGGACAATATTCTTCTTTGGTGGGAGAATCGCAATTGGTTGCCAGACTATGAGCCGCTAAGAATAGCAATTCTTTAGAAAACTGATGACAGTAATCTTATGGGACATCCAGGGAGAGGTAAAATGGTGAATATTCTTCTGTGTCGATGGTTCTGGCTAAATATGAGAGGATCAGTTCTGTGGTTTACTCGAAATTGTGACGTTTGTGGTAGAATCTCTGTTTGGAGGGAAGCCAGAGCTAGATTCTTGCAACCAATTTCAGTTCTGGAACGAATCGGTAGAGAATTGGTGATAGACTTGGTAACAGATCACCTATATCAAGTGATTGTACAAATATAATGGCCATAATAGACAGGCTATCCAAAGACATATTCGTGTTCGGTGCCAGATCAATGTCGACCGGAAGCTATGTCAAGTTATTTGTAGACCGATACTATAGATACTTTGGGTTTCTCAGGTACTTGAATAATGACCGAGGTAGTGATTGGATAAGCTATTTCTGGAGAACTTTTTGGGGATTGACAGGAATAATGCAGAGGTTGAAACCCGTCTATCATCTTCAATCAAATGCTAGCGAGAGAGCTAACCAGGAACTTTACAAACATCTACGGGCCTTACTTGTTACTCACAAAATGATTGGATGGAATTGCTCCCCTTAGCACAGTTGGCGTTAAATTCAACATCAAAACTCGGCCATTGGAGAGCCGAGCCCCTTTTTTCCTGAGGAACGGTCGCAATCTGGATCCTCTGAGTGAACTGGTCTCCGTTTCCCCAAGCTCTGCGCATCCACCAGGAAGGATTGCCGGCAAGAAATACACACAAAGACTGAAAAATACCCAAGATTTTGCGCAAGCGGCAATGGCTTTAGTACAGTAAAAATACGAGGAGAACGCCAACAGACTCCGACGCCAACCTGAACGATTTAAAGTGGGAGATAAAGTTTGGCTCGACTTGAAAAATGTAAATACGCCTCAACTTTCGAAGACGTTAGCCTGGTTGCATGCCGAGTACACAGTCACTGTAGTACCGGATGCGCTTACAGTAGAGTTGAACGTACCCAGAGATATTCATAAAATAATTCACGTTGAGCTGGTGAAACGAGCTGACAAAGACCCATTTCCAAGCCAAATCTGCGATAATGCCCAAAATCCACCCGTAATTGATGGCCTAGGGGAAGAAGAGTACGCAGTAGAATCAATATTAAGAGCAATAAAGAAACGTCGTGGCCGGGGCAAATATCGACAAACTCTCGTTAAGTGGGTCAGCGAAATTGATTCGTCCATGGAACCTATAGGGTTTATCAAAGATACAAGGACGATGGATGATTTTGAAGCCCTGTATGCTTAAATAAAATTCGCTAAATCAATTTTGAGTTCACTAAAAATACATAGATAGTTCTGAAGCACTGTAGAGGACCCTGGGAAACTTGTGTATGAAAGAGCCTTATGGTGTTAAGAGAGCCGTTATGAACTGAGTAGGTGTAGTGAACAACAAGTAAGAATTTGGAATGTGGAGATTTAATAAAGCTAAGGACCTAAGTTACAAGATGTAGAGTATTCATCTTTACTGCAATATTCAAATTTCTGTTGTCAAATTCTATTAACTCCAATCTAACTCCATGTGAACTAAATAGTAGTCTCTGACTAATATCCAAACATAATTAGAAAGTACCAGCTGCGACATCTCTGATAGACAACCCGGTATAAAAAACATGTGTATATCAACAACGGATTATGAACCTGAACATATTATCTCATATGCACTTAGTATCTAGCAAGAGCCAACTTATAACAGAAACTGATCAAAGAAATTACAGCATCGCTTTGCCCATACGAGATTAACTTTTTAATGTAACGCCTGAAAATAACTTGACCCATTAAACAAGAACCAACTCTAAAGAAATTCATTTCTCTCAAATAATTTGACCTTTATGGATCTTGATCATATTCTTTACAACATATTGTCGATAAAACTACCAATTATTTTAGAATCTTTTTTTTTTTAAATTAGGAAAATGGTCCCTTACTTAAGTAGGCTATAGGCACAATTAATCGAGTAACAGGAGTGCTAAATTTGATTCATAAATAGCATTTTTTATGAGGAGACCTTTATTACTTGTTAGAGAAGAGTGCGAGACGCATAGTTGAGGGTTCCCATATAGTAAGTTCCTTAGATTCTATATCATCTCCAAGAGCATTTTATCGCTTAGCCTCTAATGATCTATTTAATGTAATTTGGAAAGTTTTTGAGATGATTTGACCTAAGTAGGCTAAAGTAGGGCTTTATCGGGGCCTGAGTGAATTTTATAGCAAGTTATATGCCCTTTAGACGTCTCCAATTGGCCGCCAGACGGGAGTATTTCCGTGAACATAAGTTGAAAGATCAAGATTATCCGAATGCTGTTCTGAGTCACCCAGTGATCGTACAGTAAATGTTGTTTATTTGAGAGGCCTGATTTTTTTGACCAACTCCTGTTAGATTAAAAGTTTAAGATTGAGATATCAAGTATTTGGAGATAAGCTGTCTTGATATTGAAAAAAGTCGGAAGTACTGATTTGCATATACGTAGATTGTTCTCTAGTCCATAGAAATTGCAAGAAAATAAAGAAAATAGGTGGCAAAGACATTCGACCACGTTGAGTAATCTTAGCTGAACAACTCGAAAAAGAGTTTAAAAATATTAATTACAATTCTCTCGAATAGAGCCAGAGCTTTACCGAATTGCGAATAACTAGCTGTTGGAGAATAGATTTTAGGTTAAGGTGCAAGAATAAGCAAAAGAAGAAGAAATGATTGAATAAAAATCCCCTAAAACCTCTTTGAATTCTTTATAAATCTTATTAAATTCCTTTGATAATGCGACTTTTTTCACAAAAGTAATGCTTAGAAGATTGTGGGGATGAAAATATTCCTAGTCAATGGGATTGATAGTTACTCGTTGCGTTGAAATAAATGAGATCAGTCACTTTAGTGGTAGGTTAGGACTCGAATCAGAATCGAGGATAGCGATTACGATAAGTATCTTCGATATTTACGCGCGTTGGGTGAAACCGCTTTTTTTGATATCGTTGCATTTTCGTGGGCCTGTTGAATTCTAAAATACTTGACTTAAAAGGCCTAAAGGAGGTTTCTCTATAGTCTTTGTTATGAAAAACTCAATGTAAAGCCATGATGTACATTTTACACGTTGTAGATTATTTACGTTCAGAGACAATGAACATAAAATTTTGATGATATAATAAAGCTTAAACACGAATAGTAGTGATTTTAATGTACTAGATATATTAGTATATTCTATCTTTAACGAGGGATCTAGTAATATGACATTCAGACTTACTTTAGAGATATTACCTAATGCTTGTATAAGTTTTCAATAATGCAATATTCGAAACTTAAGATTACTGATTATAATTCTTTTATACAGAAATTTTATTTTGTTTCAAGATATAAGAATAACTCATAATTATTCATTCTTGAGGATCTAAAGAAAAATTAACAAGTACTCCAAGTTGTTTTTCTAGAATCTGTCTTTATCTTACTATTGGGACATACCATACGTGGCATTCCGAGAACCATAAAAAAATTAGTAATCATCAATTAAATTGGAGAGCCTTACTCACTAGAGTCGCACGGAATATTTGCAATGCAATTTGGCAAAGAAATTTCATTTACACTTTGCGAATCACTCAAGACTTGGTTTTCTAATAATGTCTGCTTAAGATATGATAAATTATTTTGTGAATCTGAGATTCCCATTGGCAAAGGCCATATAAAAGGTTGGTTTTCCGAAAGCGAAGTTGTCACATTTAAGTCTTGATGAGACGTTACGAGGTCATTTGTCGAGAGATATTCCAAATTACGTTGTGAAACTGTACATGTATTTAAGGATGGCGAAGTATCATGAAACGGCGTTTTATAACTAAGAGGTTTATTTGAATTTGCTGCAAAAGCCACTCTAAGAGATTCAATTTGCTGCTGGATATCAGACATTTGCCAAAAGCCGGAACATCTCTCTAAGATGCTCATATGTCGAGGGAAATATGCATGTACATCTGCTTTTAATTCATCATCGGAAGACATGAGCGCAAGCTAATAATTGTTAGTTTGATAAATTAACGGTTTAAATATATAGTAATACCAAGTGTAGTGCAGTGCATGTTAGGTTGCAGTAAATTGTGAAGTTTAAGCCTCGCTGCATACAAAGAATTCCATCAGAGCCATATAGCTGAAGAATAGCCTCTTGTAATCTACACAAACATTTGGTGGAGTTAAAGCAAATATTCATGTGATACTTCCAGCTACTGTCAATTCTCTTCGGATCCATATGTGTTAGTGGATGTCGATGAAGCATAAGAATACTAAGATGATAGTACGAATGAAGATTCCCTACGAAATGAGATCGGAGCCAGGGCGGAGATCCATCTGAAGGGTACGTGACTTGAAGTTCATTCGGTAAATCCTTCATCCAAGACTCGAAGAGAGGACCTAATAAGGTATATTCTGGATTAAACCACCATTTTGGCCCATTTTTCTTGATCCTAGAACAAACATTATTTAAAATCCTAATATTACGACAAAGAATCGCAACATGAGCGAAATCCCTTGATATGTAAGGCTCTGTGTCATCATCAAGTATGACTCTGGGTATACCCATATCTACAGAATCAATATCTACAGATAGTACAGTACGTCCTATCTGAGTCAGAAATGATTTTGCGTCAATACACCCCACGCACTTACCTTGAGGTGTCCCAATCATCATCTCACAAACAAATACCGTTTGCCAAATACGAGATTTCAAGGCACAAAGGTAATGGTCAGATCCGCATGATTTACCAACCTTATGATTTGCAAAATGCTCATCAAGACCTAGATCTCGTGCCATTTCAATACAGTGCACAATGGTCATCCAGGAACGATAATAATAGCCTCTTTTGGGGGTTGCTTCTCGACCTTTAAGACATATCAATGTTGCTTGGAGGGTACTTAGTCTTGGGCGGTCTAAAAACGAATTTTCATGTTCTGTTTCTGTCAGCTTTGCTACAGAATTTTAGACAAACTTTACTTGAGAAAAGTGCTAGCCACTGATTAGATTCAGATGGTCTACCAGCGAGTTGACAGGCAAGTGCAAACATAGCTTCCAAAATTAATGGCGAGATAGATTCTCGATCATTGAGCCACTGCCGATAGAAAAGGTATTTGTTAAGAACAGGAACGTAAGGGTGAATATTTTCAAAATAAATACGGAAATATTGTTGACAAGTTTCATCATCTGGCATCAATTCAGGAGGTATCATTACTTTGAGATCAGGACCGAAAATGGAAGGTGGTAAGATATCGCTATATTCCTCGACATCTCCGAAGGCAGGTTCTTCAAGAGATGTTCGACTTTGAACATTTTTGCTTAAATATGGAGCTACACGAATAAGCTTTTTTCTTTTTTTGTTGAAAAGAACTTATAGTTACCGGTGCCATTTTCACCTATCATGAGTTCACCTAAGAGATCGGCCAAGTCACTAGTTTCAATATTATTCTTCTTGTAAGATCCAGCCGAGGTTTGGAGAGGAATAGAATGAGCGAATGATACTGGATCATAGTTTATCTGTTGCTGAGGATAATATTGAAAGTTTCCATTCAAGTGAATCGGCTGGTTGTAATCCAAAGAGGGTTCAAGGTAATATTCAGATGAATATAGATCATGATATTCACTATATTCTGAAGGGATTAACATATTTTCCTCTGGAAATTGTCGTAAACATGCAAGTTGTGTCTGACAACTTTTAATGCAATCCTCTCCGCTGCATATTGTTCTTTGCGAGTTTGAGTCTTGATTGGCTGTCGTTACCAAAGACTCTTGGTCATATCTTAAAGATGGCGGCACACAACAAATCTTCAATCTTTTGCACGCTGAGCAAGGCCATGTATTTGTTGTAGCGGCATCACATTTTATTTTTCGTCTTCGGCATCTTTCGCAGGCTCTCAATACTGTAAGGATTAGCTTAACGGACATATCAACTATTTCATTTACATTTCATGCGTTTGTGTCTGTGACGTTCATCGATAAACACATAGTCTACTATTTCAAATCAGTATACTATCTTCTCAAAAAGTGATATGAGTTTTAATCTACTCTTAGAATTTTCCTTTGGTTCGACATCTCGAGTCATTATCATGTAGCTTGGAACATGTGGGTTTGAGAGCAATAACTCTTCTGACGACATTGTCATGTATTATTTGAAAAGATGCATTCGGAGTAACGAAATAATTTATTGAATATTGAAGTTGTTCAGTAAGTCTTTAAACGCAATCCTCTGACAGAGATTGTATTCTTAAGATTCGTATCAAATTTATTCAAAAGAAGAACCTAAAGGATATTTAAAATACAAAAACTTGTGTAAAAGTTAGCCTTTATGCCTAGATGGCAAAGGTCTATGTTAAGCTAATTCAGCATAGGAGAAAAGTGAGCTACATCATGGTATGAGTTCTCAAGATCTGTTAGGAGTAACTAGCCTACTATTGAAAGCTAAGGCAAAGTTAATTTTTAGATAGGCACAGGAAAAATTTTAAGTGTCTTAATCTTCTAGACACTCGAGTCAAGTGGCAAGAGCTTCGAGTCTACTGTGACTCGCTAGCCAATACGTAATCCTTACTCTTATGTAGACAGCAGGGAAAATTAATGGTAGGATTCTGATCCTACTCATTCTCTGATGGTTTATTGGGCGTCCAGATGGTTGGAAATATGTCCGAGTAAATATGATACGATACTCTCAAGAAATATTTAGAAGCCGATGTTGATGGAGTAACCGAAAAAGCCACGAGCAAGCTCCCTTCATTCCTATTCTCTTAATACAAAAGATTGTATCACATAAACTCCTGATCCGTCTTGAATTTTGTTCCTGTCCAAGAAGGTGTAATCAGTTTTTCTGATCATATTTACTTTAATCTTTTTAAATAAATCTTTTTTTTGATAATATAAATTTTGCTCTGCCTTCTATTGTTAGGTGCGCTTTAGCTTTCAGCAAGTATTTTTTAAATCTCAATGAACCTATGTCGAGATTATGCAGATTGAATTAGACTAACTAGGAGGTTAGCAATTTGGAATCTGTGCAAGTAGATATGCTCATTATTGGAGTTGATTCTACCCGATGATAGCCACAGGGATGATCATGATAGTCAACAACTATAATTGAGCAAGTAGACGGATAACTAATTAGGTTTTTCGTTAAGTAAGCGAGTTTCCTGTTAAAGCAAGTTTCTTGGCGAATCCTGTAAGCTGACTATTAAATTTCTTATTCGAGTATAATTCTGAACTAATGATCAAAGAAATAATAGCAACTCAATAATGATTAAAACTCTCAATTTATGACATAGTTCTTGGATTAACTTTATTTATATTTTTCCCAGGCCTAGTGTGGGTCTTGAGAGAACTTCAAACAATCCTGTAATTCTGTTTCTTCATTAGTTTTCCCAAAAACATAAATATGATTTTTGACAATGCGAATCCCACGATTCTTGATACAACAGAACTAGCGTCCCGTCGAGAACGACGCAAGAAAAAAAATACTGCTGAAACAGAAGAGACAGTGTTGGATATCTTGATAGATAAAGATTACTGCAAGATAGATCCTTTCTATACTTCCGAGCATCCGGATTCTGAATCTGACTCAGATGACTCTAATACTGAGCCAATCGATGAACAAGAGATTTATGGTAAATCCTTATTTAATCTCGATTAAGTATCAAAATTCTGGAGAACCTTAGCGAGAAATGAGATTCTATTCTAACAATCAAGTAGACCTTATAGCTCCGATATCCGACCCCGAGCATCCCCTTTCATTAGAGTCTTTAGGGGTTGTAAAACTCCAAGACGTCCATCTAAGTCAGATTTTCGATCATTTAAGTCCTGTTATACTTTCCCACGTGTTGGTTGAGCTTACACCGACCGTCACTCACTGCTCTCTCGCTACGGTAATTGGTCTTGGAGTGCGAGTACGCCTAGAACAAGCTCTACCTCCTAGTTATCGAGTTGAAGTAAGAATTAAAAAAGATACACATAGTCAAGCAGAGGAAGTGAGTAAGCAACTAGCTGATAAAGAAAGAGTCGCTGCTGCTTTAGAAAATGAAAATCTACTTGGTATTCTTAAGAAAATGATGAGACCATGCTTAGATAAATCTGATATCTGACTTAAAGATCAACTTGAGCCATTTCTAAATAATTACCTGATACATGCGCATAAATATGTGTTTTGGTAAGCAACGAAGATGATAAAGGCAACCTATAAGCTCAACTATCAAAAATCGAAGCTAAGTTAGGAGAATTCGGTAGGGTATGGTTTTTATAAATATTAAGACCATTCTTTTCCATACTGCTCGCTGTTGATACATAATTCAATCGAAAAACACCCCAAAGCCTCACGAACTAGCCTTAGAGTAAGTTCTGTTTACGTATTCAAACTAAGCGTTGTAGTCAAAACTAATTATGGCGTTCTCTAGCCATTTACCTGAAATTAAGATAAAGATTCCTGGAGTGTGACTTTCATACCCAAAAATAAGCTCATGATTGCCTTGCTAACCAGGAGTAAATCTAATTAAGCCAATCCTTTCACTAAGTGGACTGTTCTGGATCAGCTTACATGAAAAGGCTTGGCAGATTAATTTTTTGTTTACGAAAAAAGAATACATAAGAAAACACCTAGGCTCACTCAGGTTTATAGATTCCCAAAATTAAATCCAGCATTGGCAGAATTCTACTGTCGAAGAGAGCTCAAGAGGAACATTCTAATTTTGTGATGGAAGTCATTAATATTTCGATCAGGGAACCATTTGTGAAGCAAAAGCAATTGTACTTCGTAGTGGCATCTACAAATGGAATCTGAGGCATGAATGTACCTAAGGAAAATTGAATCATATAACATGTAAATAAACACTGTCTCTGTGTCATAGCTTCAAGGCTGCCTACACCATACACAATAAATGATTTTTAAAAAAATAAAAAGACCATTTTCATATAAGAGCCAAACTTATTATTTCACCCTTGTACACTATTCATCTGACTTCCTGAAAAGAGTAATTTTTGCGTAAGTTTCTAGCCGTTACAAGGTTGCGAAATGTCAAGTGGCCTTTAACTGAACAAGTGTTTCAGAAATTTTATACTAAAATCTCAACTCTTAACAAGTCGGCTCAGCGTAGCTTTAAAATGTTGCAACTTGACATTTTCATCCTTGCAGAAAGGCATTTTCCCAATAGAGGTCTTCCCCACTTCGTGCAAGCAACCACTTCGTGAACGCGTCACACGTTGTTATTTTTATTGATTATTTAATAGCGCTCGCAATTCGAGTTCAATTAATCCAAAACTCTTAGAGTTCATAGCTAATATTACTCTAGTATGTGATCAGCCCAGTAATTGCCAGATCTATATCTACCATACCGGTAGAGATATGAATTATTGAAGAAAATTAATTACAACGCGTGACGCGTACATGAAGTAGTTGCGTGTACCTTTCGCACCGAGGATAGCACAGTTAGCATAATTACAGGAATCTAGTAAGTTGCTGTTGCTCCTGATAGGAAATAGCTATTCTCCGAATCTATAGTAGCCTGCCATGCTTCTATGCTGCAAGGGCTAGTGAATGGACTTTATTTTTCCAGTGAGCATTAGTGAGATAGAAAGTTCTTGGGCAATTACTTCTTGAATTTCCGCAAGGGATAGTCTTTGCCACTCGTGATTATCTGGATTACGAAAAAGGAGTCTTTTATCAATGGGAGCCGATGTTATGGGGTTTCTTTTGAATGTCACACGTTGAGTCGCTTTTCTCATTGGAACTGCATAATCTTTCGTACTCAAAGTTACCCAAGTCTTCTTCAGGCCATTAACAGCCACTCTAACCCAGATCTTATCATTTTTCTAAGAGGGGTTTGGTAGTTTCAGAGCTTGTTATGTATTTCTCTCACTTGTGACCACATCATTTTTAATCCGGGAAATCGCGACAAAAACGTTATTTGACATATCCTTATCTCTTCTAAATCTATAGCAACTAACTTTAGTCAACCGTGGGTGTGATGAGATTCGAGGAGGACGGGTGAAGTGTCAACCGCAATAAAATTGGCTGTCGCTAATTTTAGGTATGCTTCGAGAGACACTGCTTCTTCTTCCTCTATATTGCCTGTAATATTTGCCAACGTACTGTCTATGTTGCTTATAAAAGTTGTAAAGAACATTGAATGGGCATGCCAAGCTCGCTCACAACGCTGATGGTTCGCTATTATTTCTGCGAGCTCCTTTAGTCAGAATGTATTCGCAATGTCAAAATTAGAACTTCTAGTTTGAGGAAATTTTTCTGATATTAATTTCTTTGAAGGGGCTACAGGCTGTTGGTCGACCAATATTATGTTAGATGGTGTTAGGTCTGACAGTGGTGAAGATGACGCTAAACGGAGAGGTTGATTGGGAAAGTAGGAAATTGAGGCCAAGGGGAGTATATCATATCTTAGATATAAGCAGTATTAATTAAATGAAAAAAATTTTCTTATACTTCGTCACAATTTAAGTACTAGTGCTGAGCTACTAAGTATGTAAAGATAGTTAATAATTTATATAGGGAAATCTTATATGGTATTTTCCCATCTCAAGAAAATTAAATGCCCTCCCCTCACTTTACACAATTCTGGGACACCTGGATCTTTAATTGGTCTTAAAAATTTTCGGACCAATCAATACTCTACAATCCTTACTATTTGTCTACTTCTAGCTATAATTCCTAATTCCTATCTATACTTCATATCAGAACATTTGTAGATCCGTTTTTGCGGGGTTTCATTGGCTGCTTGCCAGTTTAAGCGAGTATTTATCGCTCAAGATTGGCTCAAAACAGCGCTAAATGGTAGCATTTAGCGAGCACCCCATCAAACTTTTTGGGACTGCGCGACACATAAAATTTGGGAATGGGGGATAAAATCGTTGAAAATTGTATCTTTGGAAAGTTAACCCTAGGCGCTATCTTCAGTGCAAATTTGGGATATTTCGAACCATTTTCGAAGGGCGTCTATTATTTCATTGGACAGGCCTCGGCGCGCTAGCGGGCAAAACGGAGCCACCATTCGCCACTTTTTTTCGGTGGAGTCGTACTAAAAGGCAGCACGACTCCTCATTTGCTAGTGGAAATGGATGGAATCGAAAATGTAAGAAGCAGGGAATTTCATTTGCTATAGGAAATAAGCGAGTTTTAACCTTGGATATAAGCCTTGCTTCTTGGTCCGTTTAATAAGAAATGCAGTGGTACGGTCCCGATTATGTATATATATATATTTTATGTTGTTTCTATTTACATATAACGCGTCATTTATAAATAACGCGTCTCTAGGTCACGTGGTCTTAACCGAGAAACTACATAATC
>PEDP01001048.1:0-14519 GCA_002918395.1 Erysiphe pulchra | reverse complement strand
TTACTTCCACATCGTCCGTTACTCGGCAACCCGGTAATTCACTATTTGACAACCCTGTTCAGCTACGCGAAATTGCCGTGTTACATTATTTTCATAACACAATATTATTTTCTTGTGAATAAGAGAATGCAATATCGTGTGCCAATGAGCATTTCCTAATGTTGACTTGAATATTGAGAAGGAGATCTTCTCATCGTTGATTATGCCTCCTAATCATCAATGGCTTAGGATATGGGTGATGTCAGTCTCAAGTCTCAGGCGCTTAGTCTTCTGTCGTTCTGGACACCATTAGTTATCAATACCATTAATTACCAACTCTTATCCTCAGATCCCTCTCGATACTAATAGTTACCATTAGTCATCACTAGTCATCAGTCACCAGTAATCACCAGTTACCATTAGTAATTGACAGTCCCTGTCCGACAACAAGAACCCTCAGCTTTAGACTGTGAACCTCCATTGTTGTCACGTGTGTGGTAGGAGCTGAGTATAAAATCGTGGATTAAGGGCTGAGGACTAAGGACTGAGGACTGAGGACTGAGGACTGAGGACTGAATATTAATCAGATGGATTAAAAGAATTCTAAGGGATTAACTAGATGAAAAAGATTCAAGAAAGATTATGGTCTATAGGTTCTGTCATTGACGGAAGACAAAGCGTGAAGAACTGAACTATCTAGGACTCTCTCTTATTTATGTACATCTTTCCGTTCTTACTATTGTTATTTCGAGTTAAACAACGTTACTTTTCCAAAAATAGAAGATAGCCTCTATATCAATGCATCCGTATATTCTGACGTTTTGATAAACCTTTACGCCACCTTTTCTACTGTTGCTTTGGAATAGATTTATTCTGTAGCTAGAGCTGGTTGACGGAGTTACCGAAACTAAAATAGAACTTACTGCAGGGGTTTCCAAAATAGATTTGACCGACCGCTACGAAAAGAATACACCACTCCACGCTATTACGTCATCAAGAGAAATTGAAAATACGTGCGTGGATTTGTATTATTACGATTGTGACACTTCCACTGTTCGACAAATGCGTTGAACTCTGAGTTTTCGCATTATTTATTTTCTGCATGCTTCTGGGGAGCATGCAGAAAATCTTCTCTTTATGGTCATTGTCTCCATTGTTCTTTGCCCATCGGGTTTTATCTGACTCCATAATTTGAGTCGGACGATCCTTGCTCCTCACTGAGCACCTTCGCAGTAGCAACACCTTTACAGATTATATCGGCTGTCCTAGGTAGTGATTTTTTCGCGGCATTTGCACAAGACAATTTACCTGACGTTGGTTTCGAGTTCGAGACAAGATATCAGCTTCTGGGGAATCCAGCAGGAGCAAACACTTGGAGACCAGGCGCGGCGCCATAGTCTTGCCTTACTGAGATTAAGTAATATTAAGGTATCTGTGGAATAGAGAGAATAGCTATCAAACTTTGAACGTTTTAAAATTTCGATCAGTTAAGCTTGGTTATATATCTACGGCTTTCTGTGATACTGTTGATGACATAGGAACACGCCTAATAACCTAACTACTTCTAAAATCATAATTAATCATGCGATGAGTCAGCTGACCGTGAAATCTTTGTTCTTTTAGCCAACCAACCAACCTACGTTTAAAAACACTAAAATGGAAATGGAAGGTACTGTTTGGTACTTGGACCGACCAATTTTGCATGCACTAAGATGCCAGCTAAAATAATTATACAGCAAAATATTTTCGGGAATTGAGCCCGAGGCGGGGCTCGAACCCGCGACCTTGAGGTATCAGAACAGCTTATAATCTGTAAGAGCCACACGCTCTACCGATTGAGCTACCCGGGCGCCTTGGTGAGATAATGGCAACTATTATCAAACTATAACCGGCAAAAAAATTATTTGTGCTTTACAGCATATGGTCCTGTTCAGAGGGAGAGGATAACTCATAAATGGTAACTGGTCATAAAACACAAAACTTAATTGTCTGCATAGAAGCGGTCTCATGAAATGTGAATTTTGAAATAGCACGCAGCTGAGCCAAACTACACAAATAAATCAAAAGGACCATTGATGTGTACAGTTAGGCCCGACTTTAGTATTGTGTGCTGCCGTAGTGGAGACGCCTGTGAGAGCCATAAAGATGAAGCGGTACAACGATAAATTTGCGCTGTCTAAAGTAGTGCTACTCTGCATAGCATTCTTACATAGCAGAGACTTACTACAATGTGTCTTTAGATCGAATCTCCAATGTTGAAAGTATAATTTTAGGATACTATTCGGACTTCATAGTGTGGTTCAGAATAAAACTCGCGATGATCTTCAATTTATCACCCGAGTAATATAAATCACTCGATACTATTGTAGCTGGAAAAGAGGTGATTAAATAGAATTGTAGGGATAAATTACATTACCATTTCGTTTGATGAGTGTTATTGATGTAATTGATTCTTAATGTAGCTAGAAATGGCCAAACCAAAACTTGAGTAATTAGTACATTCAGAAAAGATAAGTGTTCATTCAGCTTTTATATATGTCTGTTTTCTTTTTCTTTTCTCAAGTCATCTGTTGTGTATGAAGACTTGAGGCCAAGACACAGTGACAGTGTTTAATTACATGTTCGATGATTCAGCTTTTCTTTAAATTCACTTATGCTTCAGATTCCATTCGTAGATGTCACCACGAAACGAAGTGCAATTGCTTTTCTTTTACAGTTGATCAGCCTTCATTTGTCAACATCCAAGGAAATCACAAACACAGGATGCCCCAAACGTGCCTTCACCATCTCTAAATACAAACCGCACGAGATGTGATTAGGTCTGTTGGATTCGAACATTCGAACCAACTATCTCCTGTCTCGATTCGAGTATATGCCCAGGCTCTACTTAGGAGAAAGGATCCCGACGGTATACTACATTGCCATCTGACTCAGCTTATATATCGAATGAGTAAACATACTGGAATGAAAACCTATCTTCTGACTATAATGGTCAGAATTTTGTTGTTTTTGTCATTTTGATGTTTTACTAAAATTAGAAAATCATGACATTTGCAAATTTCACAAATGCACATAGGACAGACATAGTAGAAGAAGATGATAAAACTACGATGGTTCCTTGAGGAGATTCTCTAGACCAGAAGTGGAGCTCTCCTGTGGTTTGTTGTCACATTGGAGTTCGCTTAGATTACCCAATGAAGGACATTATCAAACTTGACCCAGAACTTCAACGCTAAATCCAATAACCTTTAAACTTTCCAAAACTTCCTAAAAATTTATTATAATTACTCCTGACAGCCAATTTCGACTTCGGTTCTTTACCAAACGCGTGGTGTGCCTTTGTAAATTGAATTTTGGTTATGTAGATCAAAGGTTGAAAATTGTTTCTAAAATTAGTTTAGTGCCAAAATTATGAAGCCAATGCGCGATCCATAATTAGCAGGCTAAACGAAATAAGTAATCGTTTATAGAAACTAATACCCCCTTTTGCTATTGATGATCTTTCACTCTATTCACTGCGATATTTGGTCTGCCGAATCAGTGTATTGAATATTAGCATTTTCATTTGCATCCATGGCTATTGAAAATTCAGTATTCTCAGTTGAACAAGAAGAATAGTTGGCCATTCTTATTGTGATGATCAGAGAATCTCGACTCGAATAATATTTGGGCTTGTCTAATTCAACTTGCACTAAACCTTTTCAGGTTAGGCTTATTACAAGGGTAGACAAGCAAGCCTAGTTACCAGTTACCACCTGTTAAAATTGAATGGGCACCATCATCCCCTGATTTTATCAAAGTGAGAACGTAGGAAACTGAACAAAGTAATGGTATGGAATCGCTGTAAAAGAGCAATAATGCCACAGAACGAATTGAGGACAACGGCAGTATAAGTGAGCGAGGCGGTACCAAACATCTTGCTTGTTCAGAATATGATCGAGACGAGGCTGTAAGCATTCAAAGTATCCAGAATCTTTTGATCAACTTTTTTTAATGGTGAATTAGATGATGGATGATTTAATTATGGCTCAATGATGCTTAATAAGAAGAATAGTAAGTCTTTTGTGTGAAAATTTGAAGTTAAAAATGAAAATACGAAGTTTTATCACATTTGCTCTAGCCACAGGATCTATTTATCACACCGATTCACTTAAACTGCTATCCCCTAAGGCACATTAGGATTAAAAATAAAGAGAGTTTATGACTAGGATACGAGAGTGTATGTCGGTCGAATGGAGGACGTTTTTGAAATAATGTAACGCGTTATAGTTTAACCATCAGTCTGCACACGCAGTCTGACGCGGGTCGCGTTTATCGTGTATAGCGAACCTAATTAGGCTTTCCTGCCTGTCCTTGTATATCCGTAACCTGAAAAGGCTTAGTGCAAGTCGACGTAGGCTAGCGCGAATATTTAAGCCTCTTCCATACCAGTCACCAGCATAATCCATGAGCAGACAAAAAAGTAATCAACACTGCTAACACTTCCCTCCTGATAATCGCACAATCGTTACCATCAATTCCTTTCGGCCTGAATGACTCTGAAGTGTTGATCAAAGCTGAAAGAGGAAATAAACGGACTTTCGCGCTAAGCAAAAGTAGAGTTTCAAGGGCAAGGCCAATATTTGCCATCGGGGAATTTTCGGGTAGCTTATGCGATTAAGCTAAGATTGGAAGCTGAACACCAGGCATTGGCTGCTTTGCACTCCACCATACAATACTCACCCCCGAATAAAGAAGCCCCGGTCACAGGCAATATGTCAGAAGCTCAGAACTGGCACAACATATGGTCACACTTAGACGCAATGCTACGAGTTGTTACTGCCCATTCTAAGCGGCCGGATTCTATTGCCTCCGGATATCTCTCTTTATCCCTTATTTATCCGATGAATGAGAGAGAGAGAGGATGAGTGATCGAGAGAGGGAGCAGGAGGTGGGCGAGTCAAAAAAGTAGCATTCAAGCGATTTGATTTCCTTAACCTCATTCATCCTCGATGTTTATTACTACTCTTACTACGATCTTTTCCCTCCTTCATTAGACAATCTAATGTGTAATGCCTCGCCCTAGGACTCATTCTTTTTCACCATCGTTATCAGAGCGCAGTAAGCTTTCTGGTTAGCATATCATTGGCGAAAAACTCACATCTTATTAGTTAATGCTGCTACAAGAGCAGCCCATACTCACCTAAATAGACTTATAATTGAGCATCTTCCATTAGCTCTACCACCACACGCTCGTGATCCTTCCATCTATGCTTCTGGTCTCCTTCATATCGCCCCAATTTACTTAACTTTCGAAGAAATTTGGATACAAACTTTACAACCTCCTTTTATCCCTGACTGGCAGATTAAATGTAATTCGCTAGATAATCTCAGTTCTGGAGAAATAAAGTCAGATCAAGGAAGTTATGTTGAACATGATGTAAACTCGTCATCAGCTATACAAAAACCTGGGATCTATCCCCGAATAGACTCAGTTCTTCGTCTCCTTTTACTTCCAGATCTATCTCGTACTAAAAACTTACGTGCAGATCTCGCAAATCTATTATCGATTAGAGAGAATGAAATGAATGAGAAGATTGAGGCAGTATCAAAAAACAGCCCCTCCTCGAAGTTTCTTTACCATATACGAAATAGTGTTACTGAAAAACCTCATGTACTACTAGCTTACGCATGGGTATTTTATATGGCCCTATTTTCTGGTGGTAGGTATATTAATGCTTCCCTAAAAAAGGCTGGTGGACACGGAGCAGACTTTTGGAAGCAAGATTCTAGTGCAGATTTACGACACTGTGAAAACGATAAAAATTTTAGACTAGAAGAGCCATCATTATTTCCTTCAAAACCCAATTTGAATTCTTTTTCGGATTGTTCGGACTCCTCGTCAGTGACTAAGTGCTCGAAGACAATTCCAGGTCTGCAATTTTTTTTCTTCGCTGGCGATGCAGATGGAGAAGACATCAAGATGGAATTTAAGAAAAGATTTAAAAATGCAGAGAATCTGCTCACCAATAATGAGAAGTTGGATATCATTTTAGAATCTCAGCATATATTTAAATATATGATCGAATTGGTTTTGGATCTTGATATCCTTATGGGAACTAATGAGGAAGATGAAAATACCATTCAAACGATAAAAGATTCAAATTCCTTAATGAAAATAAGAGATAGTGTGTGCATTGCTAAAGAACGCCTTTTATACAATGCACAACCACAAATATTCAAAGACACTTGGCAGTCAATGCTTCACCGAAAGCAAGGGATAGTATTCATTAAAAGGCCTTTCACTTTCTTCAAAGGTAGGAGTATGAGGTTAAAGAGATGCTCAGCAAAAGAATGTACGGCAAAATTTGTCGACTCAGGCTTCACTGATATTAATTCAGCCTACATGAAGTCTGGATTCTCAGTTTCATTGTTAGCTGGACTTTTATTTTTACTTATGATATTAATGGCGTTCAAAATGATTGGTTTGATAGATGTATGAAATTTTTTTAGAGAGCGCCGATGTAAACTATATAACGACGAATCCTTATTGATTGCTTGGAGCCATCTCATTGTAATACTTTAAAAAAACTATGAGTAAAATTTTCTAGTTCCTATTCTATTGTAGGGTTACTACATATACTCATACTTAATACTTGCTCGAATCCTCGTAAACTCATTTCTATGCAAGAGTCGCTTACTAAGCACAAATCCCTTGTAGCTTCCAGAGCTGACAGTAAGGAGATAAATTTGGTGAAAAGAAATCAGAAAAAAAAAATAATCAATACAGTTGGGGAGGGTACCGTAAAGTAGATGAAAGCATGACTTTCACAATTCAAAACTTTCTGATGCAAATTGACTTTAATAGTTACACCTCTGTTTTTCAACCAGATGTATATTTTTTTTAATTTTAACTTTTGAAAAGCTTAATTTTCTGTTAACTGTTGGTTATTGAATGTTGCATCCAGGCATCTAGACGGACATTACTCATTCGTGGATTAAATAATAAATTGAGTTTGTGTTGTCATTTAAAAACATGAAAAACTATGTTCTTATGATGCTATTTCATATTTATAAAGAGAGAGAGAGAGAGAGAGATGAGGCCTAACTCAATGAGGAGGTCTGTTATTATGATTACCTTCTGGCTTACGCTTTCATCCTTATCTACGATGAGTGGGGGGCATCGGAAGGAGTTTTTCAGATATTATAAGAAAAAAAAATGTTACTCAGGCCTTTAGGTGCTTGATAATCTCCGGAGAAAGGGTTGGGGAATTTTGTTTTTAGATAAATTTATGTACTAATGTGTGCTTTATTAGATAATTTTAAATATCAGTCACCGGCATAAACATGGAAGGGAAAGTAAAGGGTAAGATCAAGACGGAGTCATACTTTCTTCGTTTTGAAGAAAAAGAGTGCTTTCAGTATGGAGGATATCTTTTTGATGTCATCTCAGAATTGGTGAACTATTTAGATAGTTTGGATCTTTTTTCTTCATTCTTATAAGAGCTCGATTTACCCATTCTTGGCTTCCCATCTCACTCAATCTGCTTAAGGCACGAGAAAAGGCAAATTTTTCCTCATCTCCACTGAAAATACTGCTCTTTTTCACATCTTCCATGTTCATCCCCAAGTCATCCATCATATTTCTCATTGAATCATTAACTTCCTCTGTTACTGTCTCCAGGTTCTTTCTACTATAGTTCTCTGATATCAGACGTTCTTTTACTTCTTCCTTTGATAAGAAAAGCTGGTTAAATGCCACTGCACTAGTTAAAACTAATATGGATCTAGCTTCATAAACAGCGTCTAGAAATGTAATAAACCTTCTCGCAAGATCACGCTCCTGATAAGTCATACCACAAATATCAGTGACAATAAAAGCATCGTAACTTTTCGATAGTTCTATGTAATCAGCAGCACTCATTGGACGCCCGATGATCTCATCAAAGGTAAACATGGCAGTTCTTCCACTAACTTTTGGTACAAAAACCTTACGACCCCAAACACTTTTAGATTCTGAATGAGGGACATCATTTTCAAAGTCACCAAGATATTTGAACCAATTCTCTGCGTGCGAAACTGCACTAGTGCCGAGTGGTGTATGATACACATGTGAAGTAGGGCGTGGAATCTTACGGTAGTCTACACCGGAATCTAAATTGATAACATGAAGACGATTTTTGAGAAGATCAATACATGGAATAAAAGACTCGCGTTGTATACCATTACGATAGAGATCATTAGGATGGCGATTGGATGTTGTGACCAAGACAATACCGTGTTTCATCAATGTCTCAAGCAATCTATGGAGATTAGCTTTAGGTGTAAGAGATAATCGTGGGTAGGTGAAAAGTTAAGACCTCCTAAGTATCATAGCATCTGCCACGTCTGTACATTGGAATTCATCAAAACAAAGTACTGCTCCTTGTTCTGCAATTTCTGCTGCAACGAATGGGATTCCATCGATATCACTGCCGCGTTCCAGTCTTATTTTGTGCAATCTTTTATGAACATCTTGCATAAAGTTATGGAAATGCAACCGAGACTTAGAAGCTATTTTTGTCGGTAAAGTCTCGTAAAATAGATCCATGAGCATTGTCTTTCCGCATCCCACATCTCCGAAGAGGTATAAACCCTTTGGTGTATGCTTGGATGGAGTCGTAGCGACTTTGGAATCTTCGGATGAGAATAAAATACCCGAGAGCGATTTGCGTAAGCCCGAATATAGCGTTGCGGGGCCCTTGATGGTAGGTTGAGTTATTTTTGGTGTTTCGTAGGTCAGAAGTTCGTTATGTAGACGCTGTAGATTTTGAACAATGCCTAAAACCGATTAGTTAATTTTGGAAATCAAAGGGCAGCAAATCCACAGACTTCGTTGGAAACTGTCGTTTCTCAAATCCGCGGCGGCAACTCGCAAGTCATACTCTCTAAGTG
Source organism: Erysiphe pulchra (assembly GCA_002918395.1). Taxonomy (NCBI): domain Eukaryota; kingdom Fungi; phylum Ascomycota; class Leotiomycetes; order Helotiales; family Erysiphaceae; genus Erysiphe; species Erysiphe pulchra. The sequence goes on along the minus strand of PEDP01001048.1, from coordinate 5,627 downwards.
GACCAAGGCCTTCTGGATTAACATGAAGCCAAGCATGTGAGGGGTCTCTGTACCATTCTCGACAAAATTCGCGTCTTTCACTTTTGCATCTCTAGAGCTGCTGCTGTAAATAGTAAAGTGGCGACGTGGAGAAAAGAGACATTTTCTCGTAAAATTGCTCGAGAGCCGTCGCTGCTTGAACCTCTTCTGACAAAGACGTTGGCAAACTTCAAAATTATGAATTACTGCCATTGAAGAAGCATGTTCCGAGAGAGGAGAAAGATCCGAGAAACGCGCTCTGAGTGAGTGCTTTTGTAATCAATCAATCACCTTGGCTGCAACACTGCAACAATTGATCGCGGGCTGTGATTAAACTTGCAAATGATTAACTGGTTTCAGAGTTTGACCGGGGAATTATTTCGGCCATTGTAATCAAAGCGGCACTTAAAGTTTTCGCATAATGCTGTCGCCGACTAACAGTGCATGCCGAGTCGATTCTGAAGTTTCTGGGCACTCTTTTAAGTGATGGCTGAGGCAGACCCAAAAATTATCGCGTTTCGTTCAAAACGACTGTTTCTTCACACGAGCAGGAAATTACATGATCGTCTTCTCTCTTCGCTCCCCCTTGACTTTGTTACAAAAACACCTCTTTTCTCTCATAAAATGTTTCTAGTTGCCGATCTAGATAGAGCCAGTGCAAATCAGACCACTTGTAGGAGCTACATGTTTCCTTCAACGGTTGTCAAACACACTACATCAACTAGAGATCGCATAAACATGTTCAATAGAGTCTTTTATTTTAAAACTTCTTGTCAATAAAAAGTCTCACAAAAACTAAGTAATGAAACGGCTGCAAGCATGGTTTTCAGACCCCCTATTAATCCATCCCCTGGTTAAATCTACCAGAAATGAAGATTTCAAGTCACTCTATTTCACAAATCAAGAGTGGAATTTGCGCTCTATCTTTCGCAGAGTAGGCCTTCTTAGATTATGGTCACTGACTACTAGAAAATCCTCAAAGAGGGAGAGAATGTGTGTCTACGAACGAACAGGTGAAGGACGAGATGCGAGGCACTGGGTTGATCAATAAATTCATCTTATTGCTCTACGCAGAACTTCGTTAAAGTCAAATTAAGCTAAAATCTTTAATTTCAATGCTACATTGGAGATAACACATCAGGGTAACTGAGGTCAACACCATCCAAAACCTCACGGGAGAGTAGCACTTCACTAACTACCGAGAGAAAAGATGATTTTTCTGGATGAAGAGCAAAATCTTTACTTGTCATCTGGTTTTGCCACCCAGGAATTGATTGGATACTGAAAGTTTCTCGTATGAATAATAGCTGTAATGCGTTCCGTAACACCCACAGAAAGTACGGAAATCGATCAGATAGATATTTTGAAAGAAGCTAATTCCTCTCGTAATAGTCGCATTTTTAATTTTTCTTGCACTCGGGCACATCTTTGTGAATTGAGAAATATAGGATACTTGCGTTTGTTTGCCCCTGGAACGAATCCTCGAATTTCTTTTTCAAGCAGGTAGGTAAGTAAATATACAACAATAAAGATGATAGTTCGGAATGAATCAAAGGTCCAATTATTGTTTATGGTTTTCTATCTGTGACTTCACGCTGTTAACAAGAGTGCATGGGCGTTCTTTCCAACGTACTTTATTACCATCATTCGTTTTTTCATCTCAGATCTTGTTAAATAAACCATTATCCTCTTATTAACATAATTAATGAAGTATATCGATTCTCTAATCATCGCATTGGAACGTAGATAATGCTGTATTTCGTTGCGAGTTAATAAACTGATGATTACCGATATCTACCAGACATTGGTTTAAGTCGGATCATTGATGAATAATGAATACTTTCTTCCTACTTGAGGTGCTTTAATTCCATGAATTTACCTGTCAAACTAATGGTGGTCATTCAACTACATAAAATGTTAGGTTGAAATTTTACTACAATATTTACTTGAGAAGAAAAAGCTGTCTTTTGTCTACAATAACATAGTTTTTGAAACAACAGAGATCCTAGATAATATCTAGATAGAGAGTGATGTTCTTTAGTATTTTATTCAAATCTCAATTTAAGTAATTAATGTGGGAAGAAACAAACTCAAGTTTGATGTTAATTCTGATGAATCGACCCTGGACAAAGTATACTTGTGTCGTTCTCCTATCCACAGAATTAATATCATACAAGAAAGGCTCCAAAACTGCGTCAAGACGTCTCACTTATAGGTGCCTCGTCAAATCTAACGAGGTATCTCCATTTAAATAAGGGTCCTGCCCCTAATTATCTTAGCAGTTGTAAATAACCATAGTCTGGTTCATACTTGGACTAAAGTGATATCTGAAGATTGAGACAAGAATATTATCCTCTAAAATTTTACCAAGAGATAATCACAAGGTAACAATTTTTAACTAACATCTCACTTATAGAATTTTTAATGAAGCAAACCACAGGATGTTAACTTTGACCGGCCAAATTTTAGTGGATATATTATCAGCTATAGACGGTATTTTACTACCATATGAATCTCAATCTTAAATCATATCCGAGAGAGGCTGAACTTACACTTGAGTCCAGAGAGCTTTTCAGTAGTTAGTATAGATCTATAGGTGGCTCCAGTTTTCTAGCGAACTGAGGTATTTCATTTCATCTAAGAAGTCTGTTTTTAAGTAGAAAGCTTCGATGGCGAAAATCTCTACGCAATGATTGGAATTTTCGCTAACATAAAATGGTAGCTGAGTTTAATAATCCATTTGGAGTTTATTTACCATGGGTTTTCTCCAGGTTAGTCCAAAGTATAAGTCAACAAACGTTGGAGTCAATTTAGTCAAGGAATTTCCGTTTCACTTTACGTTGCCATAATTATGAGCTAAGTTAGAGGTAATTATGATTCACATAGTCTAAATATTTCAAGAAAAATGGCGTGCTGCTAGTTCATTAAAATGTCAGTATTTGTATGATTCATTTCAAAAAAATTGCTTTAAAGCCTACACTCACATTTTTCTTGGAATAATTTGTAGGCTTTCTGATCTAGCAGAACTTATCTGCAGTTTTACATCACCAATGTAGATATGTTGGTCCAGCAGAGCATGGGGATGATTGCTATTTCACGAAGAAAGTGTCGCTATAATTCTCCTTCCATAGTAAGCATATGACCCATTTTCTTTATCTATTCAAATCAGCATCTGATTAATTCTTTTTATTTCAACTGAACTAACTTTGGTTTGTAGATATCCTCCAACTTCCTGACTTCTTATTCCACCCTCTTCTCCCTTTCTCCATGCTAACGGAATCATAGGCACTCTTTCTGTAACGACTATCTCTCGATTTGGACCCTCGATTGCCCGAATTTTTTCTGGGTTATTGGTTAAGAGACGAACATGACTTATACCTAAATCGAGGAGCATAGCTGTTGCCAATCCATAGCTCCGAGCATCCGCTGGATGTCGCAATAATAGATTGGCCTCTACTGTATCGGACCCAAGATCTTGAAGATTATAAGCTTTAAGTTTTTCACCGAGACCAATTCCTCGTCCTTCTTGTCGCAAGTAGATAATTACGCCCGAGGGATGAGGGTTATCATCAGTTGGGATAGACATTAGACGAGCAGCTTCATCAAGTTGTTCACCACAGTCACAACGTGCTGACCAAACGGTTTCGCCGGTATAACATTCTGAATGTATACGGACAAGAGGCGACTCCTTTTTACCATCTTGGTTGTTTGAGTCTTTTACTTCTCCTGGTAAGTCTGATCTAGTCCTCCCAGGATAAAGCCTTCCGACATAGGCTCCCCGAATCAATCTATCCATTTCAGTCTCTCCCTCTCGTGCTCGATCCAGAGAACGACTCCTTATCGAATTACCAAATACGATTGCGAGGTGTTCCTTACTATCCTCACTATTTTGATAAAGATGCAGAAACATATCAGTCCCAGTACCTCCAATCGTTGTGGGAATTCGTGCACGCACTACACATTTAACATCTGGTAGTTTTGGAAGTAGCTTAGGTCGTTTCTGACCACAGCTTCCATTAATGCTAGCACCATTTACATGATTCGGATCTGGCGAGACATTATTTGTCTCGCTAGTGACAAGCTTTTTGTGACTAGAGCCCGTTATTGGAGTCAATACATCATTAGAATACTGATCGAGCTTTAGTTTACCAAATGATTTGAGACCAGTATCATCAAGTTTAAAGTGAATGGATGAAAGCTGGTTTTTAGGTTTGCCAAAATTGATATCTAGTTCTGAATTAGCACGAGACGCTGGGCCTGGTCGTGGCGAATAGAATGATGGGAGTTGGAGGGCCTCATCGTCGGATTCAACGGAATCAGGAGCGTCAGATGATGTGAGGTTTGGCATTATCAAGTCTCTAATTAAATCCACCCCCCTTATACCAATAATGGGAATTATATAGAAACTTTTGCTGCCTTCATGAAAGTGTCTGAAGCACTAATCTCTAAATAAGTAACCAAACTTTACATGAAATTCTAAGGCTGAACTCCCAAGAAATGCGGTTGAAAATATTGAATATTCATTCTATGGTATGTTCGTATATCTATACCAGCGAATTACGTGAAACTTGGGTTGCGGATCAGTTTTATTCTTGTATGTGAAAATGAACATTGACTTGGACATCCCTTAATTGCGATGAAAAATGTTGGTGTTTATCCGCGCATCACGCTACAGAGCGAGCGTGTCCAAAAGTAATCTAGCGGCAGCACAACTATCCAATTGGAATAACTATGCGGGAATCGGTAATTGTACTACCCCAGTGCAAACAGCATCTTTGAAAAAGAAGTTCTGACGTAATCCATGACAAACAATTATAGGCATCAACCAATCACTGACCGGACATCATTCTTTAAATCCTTGCTCGACGGATTAATCCACGCTAATTTGCATTTATGAAAGAAATGGTTGACCAACCAACCATCCTTCACTTTTTTGCTTAATGTACTTCACCCCCTGCCACTATCAACTATCACACAGCTTTATGTATTATTTTGATTTGTGAACGTTCTTATGCCTTACTCATAATTCAATCTTCAACTAACTAGAATTTGGATAACCACGCGAACACCGAGTAGAGTCTACGAAAAAAGAAATTGATGAAAAACAGAGTTTACCATCCTTCGAACTGTGATTCTCATGACCTAAGGATGACATTTGGGGTCCTCAGACCTACACTTTTGATTTTTTGCAAATTTCCGAAGTAGAAAATTGCAAAAAAAATTAAGCGATCCATTCGCGTGAGGATCAACGGATCAATCAGCAGAAACCTCAGAATTACCTATTACTTCTCCAGACTTCTATCTTAAAGCCACTGTGAATATTTCCTGGAATTTGAATTTAAAAAAATACTCAGTTATCGCATTCCTTTTTGTACTTTAAAGTCCGTTTTCCAGGGAGTAATTAATTATGCTGAAAAATGGTATTTACAGGCCTAAATCTATCTATAATGCATTTATGCCAGAAAAAACGCGGATGGTCCAAGCTTCTATCACCAAAATTTTGGATTTTTTGCGTCGTTTTTCGCCCACCACCATCGCAATTCGGATTCAATTTTTTTATAATTTAGATTTTCGATGTCGCATGAGAGTGACATTGTCTATTGGTAATT
>PEDP01001047.1:0-14563 GCA_002918395.1 Erysiphe pulchra | reverse complement strand
TCTGGGAATCATCAAATTCTCACGCAGTTTTCTTATTTTCTTACCCCTCTCCCCTGTTCTCTCGACTGCTCTCTCCAATCAGCATTAGGAACACTTTAAACGAAAGTGATCAGGGCTTTAGTTCCAACCAATAACGAGAGTCACTCACTAATGATTTGGGACTGACCAAACTGATACTCATTAGGAATTTTCTGTCTTTGAACATGCAGCTATAACATAGGGTGATTAGTCTAGCACGAGGCCAAGAAGATATCACATTCGTAGAGGGCTCGAACTCGATTCCCGCATCTTTTCTCGTCTACCATGAAGGACTGTAACGACATCAAAGACAGTGGTAGCAGAGGCAGAGGAGATTTAGACAGTATATTTGGATTTGTGTTTTAGCATTTGTCCCAAATTATTAGTGAGTTTGGTCAGTCCCAAATCATTAGTGAGTGACTCTCGTTATTGGTTGGAACTATAACCCTGATCACTTTCGCTTAAAGTGTTCCTAATGCTGATTGGAGAGAGCAGTCGAGAGAACAGGGGAGAGGGGTAAGAAAATAAGAAAACTGCGTGAGAATTTGATGATTCCCAGAATTAATCAGTCAGAACTAAAATCTGGCGTGGCTTGACCAACTAGATGGAGTAATTTTATTGATTTTATAGCCCTGGTTTCTTTCGGTGATAAATTTTTCAAGTGCTGATTGGAGTTGACGGACTGTAGCTTGCTGCGGACCCTAGTAGCGATAGGGTATGGGCATTCAATGGAGCAGGGTAGGGACGTAAGAAAATAAGGAAAGGGGTTACAAAGAATTTAATGATTCCCATATTTTAATATTCAAAATATTCGAAGACGACATTCTCACCAGTTCCGTAACATCTTCTGACCATTTTATCTATCCTGATGGCTAAAATAGCGAGCTCGTGATAGTACTGCACAATTGCTACTAATTTGCCACTTTCTTGATTGTGGTAAGTCACTTCTGACGAGAAAATAAAGGATGGAATGATTGACCTTCGGCTAAAAGAAACTCCAACTGGAACTCAAAGGAAGTCCAATAAGCCTCCACAAAGGGAAAAAACGAGGACGCTCTCGAAAAAGTAGATGAGGCTACTGCAACAGCAGACTAAAAAAAGTCACGTTTGCAGACACTATGTCTGAGTCATTGTAAACTTGTTGGTACCAGTTGACCACCACTTACACACTTTGACTATTTTCGATGCTGAAGCGTATATTGCATTGGCAGCATTGGAAGAAGTGCTATCTCTTCCCTCAGCTCGCTCCGCGAATGATATCTGGTTGCTCTTAGATAATCAGGAAGTCGCTCGACTTCTTCTCAGCACACCAATTTGCTCCTCCCAAATAACATTCATCACCTTCTCAGAAAAGGCATCTACCTGGCAGCTACGCAACCGACTTCCCCACACTTATGCAGGACAGGTCAGAATTTAAAGGATTCCAAGCCACTCCTTTACTCAAGGCAATACTGAAGTTGATCAAGCCGCTAGAGAAGCTAGGGACATGACCCCCTATCTAAACAATGTCTTTACTCTACACTACACCAAAGAGTGGGTAAAAAATTTAGCTGGCGACGCTAGAAATGAATAATGGGCGCAACATGCACCTCAGGCTTATAGATCCCTAGGTATTGACAGTTACATACCTTCACCTCCAGAGCTATCCCTCCCACGTCCTCTAGTCGCACATATAAATGCTGCCCGCTCTGGGCATGGAGACTTTGCCGCTTACCACGAACGCTTTAATCACACAAACGCTCTATACACATGCTCCTGCGGTGCACTCAAATAACCTAGACATCTTATTTCCTGCACCTCACCCATTCAACAGCTCTCTAGGCCTCCACAAAGAACGACAGATAAAGCCAAGTTCCTTTTTGGCACCTACGCGGGTGCTTCCGCATTAGTTAAGTGGATGAGCTAAACCAAGTTCTTCACCGAAATCTGCCCAAGATTCACAGTGAACGATAATATTTACGAAGAGTAAGACCCCGAAGATAACCACTGACACTGCACACCCTACCTCTACGCCCCATTACGAATTCAGTCGCCGTTAGAAATCACCCAGTGTATTGTTAAGTCTACCTATATTTCTTATCATAACATGTTACGTAATTTTTGAAAATAGATTGTTGGCTATTCAGCCATCCTGCTCTATGTATTAAATTCGAGTAAACACGCTCCTGGTTGGAGTAATGCTTACTTCTGCTTTCCAGGGCAGTAAGCCTTGGCGTACTTTATCCAAATTTGGATTAGTTTTAGCAAGGCTACGGTCCCAGCTAGATATACGTAAAATAATAAAGCAAAACAGACCATATCTAGGTCACTTTGTCACTAAATGGCTCTATCGAGTGACATTGAGCTCCTTTAGTTGCAAGAGGGTTTGGTCAACAATATGGTATAGACATTTCCGAAGATTTTACACCTACAGCCAGAATGAAAAGTCTTTATCTCTTCCTAGCCTTAGCAGCAAATTTTGAACTATAGTGTTATCATTTCGACATAAAGAATGCCTTCACAGAGTCAGAATTAAATGGTGAAATAAATCTTGCACCGCCAGAAGGAGTCCAAATATCGTAAGGTAAAGTACTTTAATTTTTACGTAGCCTCTATGATCTCAAGTAAGCTAGCAGACATTGGAGTTTACTCTTGAAAAGATTCTTACAGTCAGTTGGTTTCCAGCAAAGTCTAGTGTTCCATGATTGCCCAATCTAATGGACTCCAAAGAAACAAAACTCAGTTACAACATCAAGTACTGAAGCTGAATATAATTCTAAACTACTACTAAACAAAGTTAATGGACGGCGCAGGTACTTCGGGACTTACGATTGCTTTATTGAATAAATAAGAACAGAATGGTAGTACAAATGTATGGGGACAATCAAGGAGCTTTAGCCCTAGCCAAAAAACCTCTTCTCTATGAAATTTCTAAGCATATCGATATTTGTTGTCACTTTATTCGAGACCTGGCTGATAAGAGAAAGGCTAGTTACCGATTATGTACCTACAAACCAAATGATATCAGACGGGACGACGAAGCCGCTTCAACCGATCGCATTTGAGGGATCTAAAATACAGCTTGGTTTAGATGACGTATTTAAAAATAAACACATTTTGGAAATTGGCCTGAGGGAGAGCGTTACGAAAATAATAATCCACGGCAATTATGTATCATGGAATAGGGCTGTTTAGATCTTTCATTTAATGTATGTTAGAAGCCATGGAGAACGAATTTGTAGATACGCTGTATTATTAGTTTGTTGCTGTGCTGTTGTTAGTTGCGTTTAGTAGTACGCACAGACACAGACACATGTATAAGCTTTGATAGCTTCCTATGGTAAAGGGTGAGTCTGATAGTAACCTTTAAATTCCATTAAATGTTTGAAAGGAAAGAGGTTTACCTTCCTCTTTACCAACTCGTAGTGATCATTACTCTCGATAGGGTGATTTAAACTCAATATAATCATTATATTTATTCATTGCTTCACTTGTTATACACCCCTTGGAGATAGTGGTCACTCATGAGTCATCATCCAGATGTGCCCAGCTACTCGTAATTTTTTCACTAGGAACTATGAAGTACGGTTGAATAATGCCTCCTGCAGTATTAATCGTTCCTACCACAGTCATAGAAATCCATCCTCTTAGGGTGCGTGTTTTTAGCTCTCGGACAGAATTTGGTACAAATACCTTTTCAGCTAGAGGGTATCCAATCTTAGCATCTGTTTCATTCATATTCCAAAATCTCTTGGCCCTTTTAATCTTGCGTACATAGTTTCAGTGGTAGCAGTCAACAAACCACTCTTTATTATCCGCAGTAGAGTAAACTTCAAAACTTGCCCAAGCTTCTAATTATTTTTTATTTTCAGGAATCCCTAGGGCATTTTTACGTATCTTAAGCCAGGTGGAAAACCATTTTTTCGATGGGGGCTCTCTTGGAGGTGATTCATTTGCTAAAAGAGAGTCAATTTCATTTTTAATGAGATCTCTAGAGGTCTCTAGTTCTCCGAGTTTCGATAATCTTAAGATGTATTCAAGGATAATTTTCTCTTGAGCCTTACTTAAAACTCTATTATTCCCTCCATGACTATTATACTCTTTACGTTTGTTCAAAGTGCGATTCTTAGATCGAGCAACTCTCACAGAAATTAGATTCCGAAATCGTTTGGCATCTAAGTCAAGTTTGTGGCAAGCTTGGGTTGGTCCAGGTGCTTTCATGGTGTCAGGGTCCACAGATTCTGGGTCTAGAATCCATGCAACGGCTTGATCTATGCGAGCTCTATCCTCTGGAGAGATATTGTTCTTAGATGTAGTTTGAGAGGATGTTGAAGTTCTACTAGTTGACATTATTTTGAATCTACAAGGGCATAAGCTATTTTGTCAACATGATATTAGAATGTTTCGTACAAGGAAATTCAGTAAAGTCAGTAACGCGTATTCGATTTTACAGTTTGTTGATCTGCTAAAGTATTTATCCACATTAAATAAGACTTTACTATCAAAAGTGATCAATGAGTTGATGGGTTTTTGATAGCATTATGTTATTTGTGATTTCCTGCACTTTGGACACGTAGCTTAAGCACATAACAATATCACTCACTCCTTACGCTGCATATTAGCTGTGGGATAGTAACTGATCAATCAAATTTAATGTGTCAAAAAGAAAAAGAAGTTCGAGTCTGTGCATCTCACGTGATATCACTAGGAAAATAAAATATCATGTGATTTAATCTCGAAGCATGCCACCGCAAAATTTAATTATCGCGATGTTGATTTTGGTATTAGTGATATTATCCTTTAGACATGTATTCCAGGAAACTCTGTAGAACGATAGAGAATCTGACAGAACTAAATAAGAACCAATAGCGTACGATATAACAATAAAGTCCATTAGAATCTAGTAGAATCAAACAGAACACAATCTACAATACAACGCCAGACCTGATTAGTCAATATACTAACCAATAAGAATGTGACCTAACAGATTCCCTGACATCCATCAATATCTGTTTAGTCTTATTGCTTTAATGCTAGACAATTATTGCATGCCATTTTATACCTCGTAGCCAATTTTTAAGAATACTAAAAGGTTGAAAAACATTATTAACAGGTCTTCAAATAAGTAGATGTAAATATGAAAATAACTCAATTACCCAATACTCTCCCAAACACACTCTTTTTGCTGGAATAAATCTACAAATTGAAATTTAAATGCTTAAATGCTTAAGTGACATTTAAATTACATTTATTGGCAAATTTAATGTATGTAAATAGAATGCTGTAATTTGGAGTTTTTGGTGGGTCTTACGCTTTTTAAAAGTGAAGTCTCAGATGCCCTCTTAGTAAACAATGTGAAATCCAATTGTGATACAGTAGAGACGCAGATTTTGTTTTAATCAAATTCTTTTCTAGCTCTCTGTATTCTATGGCTGCGATCAGTGTTCTCTGACAAGGAATAGTTTGGGTTGGTTTATATTTTATCGTGACGACTCTAGCCAGCGTACATTGTACATGACATGTATGGAAGACATCTAGAATACATGGTCCTCCAAAATACAGCAATGCCCACCCGGTGCCTAATTTCTCCCAATACACCATCCAGATGCTAGTTACATTAGGTCGAGTGGGTAGAAAGGTATTCACTATGACCCAAAAGGCCACAGACTGAGGGAAAACCTAAGGAGAAAACCTCAGCCATTCCTCCCGTACTCTTTTTCGACGAGCAGCCGCAGTCCCCTCAAACAAGCCATACAGGAATCCAACCTGTCACTCCTAGAAATTCCAACCAGTACCTGACCATTTACGCCACCAGCTTATTTTCATTAGGGTTTGTGTATTTTGAAGTACAGAGCCCTTCACTCTGACTTCCTGGGACAGTCGTGGGGATGCTTCGTAGAAAAGGTGATAGGGGTTTGTGAGATAGAGACGAAGCCGACTGAGTCCCGCGAGAATGAATGGGGATCTTGAAGGGTAGGATGATTGACCCTTTGCTTGGCTCCTTTCTAACGGGAGAATGGGTTCACAGGCGCCACCACGTGGAGCTGCAGAGTAGGACTCGACGCCCCTTGACAAGGAATAGATGATGTAATTGCAACTGTAAGGCCTACATCCAGGCCACAAGGCAACCATAGCACCGTAGAACAGAACAGAGTTGCAAGTGTCAGATCGGTTTGTTCGGTTGGTCAGTTCCCCTATCGCGTACCTCCAATTGGCTGGCTAATCCACTAATCAAAATTTCGATCCGACATTTTGTTTCCAAACCCTACATCGTCATCAACATTTAACTCTTTTGTTAATATAAAAGCCTTAATAAGTATGAATTTGAGAAACGAGTAGTGCAACTGCGGATAATTGTCACAGTTTAGGTACTAGTGCTGAGCTACTGAGTATATAAAGGTAGTTTGTAATTTATCTATGGTCTATCTATCGACATAGGAAAGCTCTTATATATACCAAAAAGAGGACGAGTGATCTAGTTACTATCAACTGTAATATTTGTTCTGCCCTGTCTCTGTCGAGGAAATCACTAAGCTAAGCTGGTCCACCTTTGTGAGGAACCCGTCAAGCCAAGCAAGCCAACCTCTTCAAGAAATTATCATGCGCAACCAGATGGTTGGTTATTTACTGTATATTATATATGATGCTTTATATATCACGTGACAACACCGTGTCTGACACTAAGCGTGCTATGCAGGCATATGCTGTCTAGCATATGCTACAGGGATAAATCGGCTAACAAGCCGTCACAAAAATATGAAACTATACTTTTACTCAAGCCTGCGTAGCTAGACACTGAATTCACATTCGTAGCAATATTGCTACATAACCCTTTTCTTTGCTTTGAATTACAACAGTTTAACTCAATTATAGCAGCTTTCAAGTAGTTCGGACGGCACTGTCGGGGTTAGAAATTGATGATTATGAAAAGCTGGCATGCAATTTGCTACTCAACCATTCTTAACTTAAATCCTTGTCGAAACAGCAATACACAAATGCAAACATTCGTTTGACTGGTGGTTGCGCCAACCGTAGGAGCGGGAGGGGGCGGCAGGCAGCATTCTCACTTCGACAAGGGTAGTAGTAGTAAGTAGTAGTAGTAAGTAGTAGTACTCTGTAATTGTTCCCCAGATAATCAATTGGAATGCTCATAAATACTGAGACCAAAAATAGAATGATGCGATTTTCCTAATATCAACACATAAAATATCCACATAAGCCAAGAAGAACATATGGTCTTGGTATCAAATGGAACCTTCATTCAATCTAGCAATCGGGACCTTAAAACCGTTAATTTAACCGATCGGCGCTCTCATGCAAGCTAGATTTAAGCTTTACCTGTTTTGGATAGACTATCATGGACAGGGATATCATTCCCCACCCTGAGCGACAGCGAAAGCTGGGAAAACGCATGTGGCTACATTACGTTGTAGAAAAAAATATACTCCATTGCTTTCTTTACAGAAAATAAATCCATTGCATTTCTTTTTAGCAGAGATAAATCATCATGTCGGGCTTCCCTATTAAGGAAATTACAGCTCTCTCCACGGTATCTTCCTACATTACTGTGAGATACTTATGGGCTATGTACTTGCCATCAAGCTACATTGGAGCTTTCTTACTTACCTTTAGTTTCTATTGTTTGACCTGGATATTTTGGACTGTACTAATTTATCCTAAATATTTCTCACCAACAAGACACTTTCCAAGTCCCAAAGGAGGAAGTTGGTGGAATGGGCAGTTCTCAGTGATCACAGCGCGTTCAACTGGCGCTCCTATGCTCGAGTGGTAAAATTCTAATCTCTAATCTGGAAATTTCTCTTTAACAAGCATCCAGGATAAGCACGATACCTAATGATGGCATAATTCGATATTTGGGCATGTTCAACATTGAACGCCTTTTTATAACGTCTCCAAACGCTTTAAGAGAGGTACTTGCGACTAAAAGTTATGATTTTGTGAAACCCAGCCAATTGGTTCAAGGTCTCAGCCGTTTACTGGGAGTTGGTGTCCTATTAGCAGAAGGAGATGAGCATAAAAATCAGAGACGTAATCTCTTGCCAGCATTTTCTTACAGACATATCAAAGATTTATACCCCGCATTTTGGGAAAAAGCTGTCGAAGTAACTGAGGCGATCACGGTAGAAGTCAGGACTGGTGGCATTTCACATGATGAGTTACCAGAATACCAGAAAGAATTAACTCAACAGACTAAAATCTCAGATACAGAAGCCGTTACAGAGATGAGTGGATGGGCAGGTAGAGCTACTCTGGATATTATCGGAATAGCTGGCTTTGGTCAAGATTTTAACTCTATTCGTGATCCAAACGCTTCGCTAAGCCGAACTTATCGAACAGTATTCACACCCTCTCGTCAAGGAAGATACCTTGCTCTACTCAATAATTTTTTTCCCGGATGGCTTATTAAAAGAATACCCGTGAAACGAAATGGAGAGATTGAGGCAGCTATTGTTCTCATCAGAGATTTATGCAGAAAAAACATTCAGTTAAAAAAAGAGAAATTAGAGGAAGGGAAATTAAATGATTATGACATACTAAGTATAGCACTCAAGAGTGGTGCTTTTTCTGAAGAGAACCTTATCGACCAAATGATGACATTTCTTGCAGCCGGTCACGAAACTACTAGTACTGCCTTATCGTGGGCAATATATGCGTTATGTGTCAACCCCTCTTGCCAATCGCTCTTACGTTCTGAAATCCGTGCAAATTTACCGTCTCCTAACTCACAAAAATCGATTACTAGTAGCCAGATTGATGGTCTCCCATATCTAAATGCTGTTTGTAGTGAAGTTCTCCGATATTTCCCTTCGGTTGCATTAACTATGCGTGTTGCTGCCTGTGATACTACAATCCTAGGTCACAAGATTCCAAAGGGTACACGTATCGTTATAGTGCCATGGGCTATAAACAAGTCAGAGGAATTATGGGGCCCCGATGCCAAGAAGTTTAAACCTGAACGCTGGCTTCCAACCGACAGCAACCCACATCCAGCCAACGGTGGAGCTGCTAGTAACTATTCTTTCCTCTCATTTATCCACGGACCCCGGAGCTGTATTGGTCAGGGGTTTGCTAGGGGGGAATTTGCATGCCTCTTAGCCGCCTTAATCGGTAGATTTGAGTTCTCCCTAAATGATAAACGAGAGTTGGTAGAGGATAATTTGGTAATTAAAGGTGGAGTTACAGCGAAACTGGCGCAAGGATTATTTGTCAAAGCAAAAATTATCGATGGGTGGTGATATAGTAAAAAATAATGGGTGCTATTAATTTTAAAATTTCCGGGAACATGGGATGCTTCTTAAAAAAATTTCGACCTTGCGATGAGTATCACGAACTGTACAATATCTTTTACTTAGTTATCAATGATTTTCTGTACAGGTTACAGAAAAATGAGTTCATTGATTTAACTAATTGGAAATAATTTCCTGATATTCTCCGAGAGTTTCAACAATTTATAACCATAGAGATCATTTTTTTATTTTCCTTTTGTTTGGGTTTCCGACCTATAGACCAAAAAACCAAGATCTTAAAAACCTTTAATGAAGGAAACTGTACCAAGATTCCAATAGAACTTACTCTGATCAACTTACTTCAACCCTTCTATCAATTCTAATCTCTGTGAATCTTATTTTGGACTTAAGATTATTTTACTAAAATTCTGAAACTTCAAGGTAGGGTAGATAGCCCAGTCAATCAATTTCTTCCTCGGAAAGCCCCTCCCCTCCAAATCAAAATCTCATCCTTTTTTTAGAATTGATTATAAATCGATTAAAACTTTCGTCAATGAGAAAATTTTCAAAGTGAGTTTTTAAATTTTCATACAGTGTCTACACTTTCTGCCAGGATAGTTATGAAGCCAAGAGAGTATTGCTATTTGAGGGGTATCAAGGAAGTTTTCAAAAGAACACTATCTGGCGTATGGCTTTTCACACATCCAATTGGGATACAATTTTACAACTGTCACCGAATTTAACCACTGCTAAATGATTTAAAACTGCTACTTCTAGTTGTGTATATAAGGCAGACCTCTTTTCTTTCCACAATGGCTACCA
Organism: Erysiphe pulchra; assembly: GCA_002918395.1. Taxonomy (NCBI): domain Eukaryota; kingdom Fungi; phylum Ascomycota; class Leotiomycetes; order Helotiales; family Erysiphaceae; genus Erysiphe; species Erysiphe pulchra. The sequence goes on along the minus strand of PEDP01001047.1, from coordinate 4,496 downwards.
ATCATAGATATTGTAAATCACACCCATGGATTTCTAGCTTATCTGCAAATTAATGGAGTATACCCATATTTGGAGCTGTAGGGAAATCATGAGGCTTGATAAACTGTAATTTAGGTCTAACCCAAGAAAATAGTCATTCAGAATTTGGTAGGAAAAGTGCCAGGATAGTAGTATCTATCTAGTGCGTACCTGAGTAAATCCTATGACATAAATTTAGTTCATTTTGCACCATTTAACATTTATATATTATTGGTCACATGATCTATAAAGACACACCCATAATAGGACCAAGCTTCTTTTCCTATCCGAAATACGTTGTCTAGGTAACTATAAACTATAACCTATGTATATAAATCATAGGTTTAGCATTAAGAATACGATAATATCTTGCACTATTGACTATTCGTATTTGAATAATTGGTCCATAGTTTTTAAAAACAAAATTACTTGTGAACTTTGAGGTAAGTAATTATGAGATTCACCAACTATATTCAGTTAGTTATCTGTTCACTGTGATCTTGATTTATTCTTACTGAATCAACAAACCAACCAAACCAAACCTAACACAACAATATACTTCCAAACGTATGGTTCAATGTGGTCGATATGGGATAAGTATTTTGTCCCTCATAAATGTCATTTTCCGAAGTGGACAACTAGTTGAGGCTCAGAGACATAAGACAAGGAAAATTTCATTCATTATTTTTATTAATTAGTTAAACCTTTCAAAGCCATTGCACTTATGATCAAGGACTCGAGTTTTCTCTTCTCGGCTATTTCCAGATCTTCTTTCTTTCCCAAATTCTGTACTTTTTTTTTTTCCATCACAGAGTACAATTTATTAACTCTTGCCCAATCAGTTATATTAGCTAGAGCATCATCTGTGAATTCTTGTGCTTCTCCTTCAATAATTTTGCTCAGATGGTCACAGATAGAATCATGTAACGTTAAATTACCGATTTTGACGATAATTAGATCAGTTGTTTTGGCATTAATACCGAAATCAAGAAATGCCGTAGCAATCTACAGCGAAACAACAACCCGCCCAAAAAATTAGAGTTTACAAAATGTAAGATAGAAATGAGGAGCACACGCACCTTGTTTCTAGATGATAGCGCATAGATAACTTCAGAATGGACATTTCGAGTTTTAAGTCTTTTGTTGATATTACAGTTGATCGCTCGAAAGCAGGCCGAAAGAAGATGCACGGAAGATAGTATCTACACACATATCTTTTCAGTTTATGTTGGAAATATACGTAATTAAATATATATGACTATAAAAACTTTATTGGGGTAAATTAAAAAAAGAGAGTTCCATATTGATGAGGCTAATACGAATTTTTGATAAATGACAGATGTGAAATATCATAACGTACCACTCGCGCATCTACAAGAGCATATTCATACTCGATATTTCCTGATCGCAATTGCTCGAGCAGGAAGGTAGCATTCTTTACATTACGAAAGAGCGAAATATGTACACTGTGACTTGACGGCGTGTGCTCAAGAGTAATGGTTTGGAGGAGCACCATCATAAGGGTATAATTTGATTGTGCGCTTGAACACCATAAATAATTAGCCCGCGTCTCTTACTACTACTGCGCTTAATACTTCAAAAAGACGGTGAAGCAATTTTGCGTCAAATAGGGGCATACGCAAGATCTTAATATCATTCTGATACGTGTGGAACAACGTGTGAGAATTTATTCTTTCCACGTGATGATTAATCAGCAAAGCCCACATCAAATCAAATCTTCAGATTCATATCTTCTCCAGACTTACAGATTCATATTTCTTTCATTTTTTGTTCAATTTTTTTCTTTAAATGAAACAAATGTCGCATTCAATTTCATATCATAGATTTAATTTTTCAGAAAGCAAAAATGTTGGGAAATGGTATTTACAGGCCTAAAAATCTATCTATGTGATATGTAAAGATCACTTCATTTTGTTTAACCAGCTCTCACTCCCCAGATACTCTTTTTGCGCTGGAAAAATTCCATAAAATGTAGATTTGATAACTTATTAAATTTATTGAATATAAATATCAAGTAATGAATGTGATGGGCTTCAAACATGATGATGATGAAATATTGGTGTTTTAGGGGAGTTTTTTAATTATTTAGGGCGCGGGGAAGAACAAAATTTATACACAAAAATCCAAAATCTCCTACACAAATTTGTGCAAAACAAAAAGTAAAGGTCTGAACGCCCGCCCATATTCACAAGACTAGAATTGAATTGGCGACAGTTGTCGACGGATCAGTTAAAGTTGGTAACAATAGAGCAATTCCAGAAAAAAGAAACATTCAATTGCCAAAATCTACAGAAATAAGAGCGACTAGTCACTTCTTTCTGTATAATCAATACTATGGCATTAGTAAGGCTATCCTTTATTATTAAGTTTAGGTCCGTAGATGACATCGGCGGCTTTAGCTCATCTGGGAGAGCGTCAGACTGAAGAAAACTTCATCATCTTATCTGAAGGCACTGTGTTCGATCCACAGAAGCCGCAATATCATACTTATTGTGAAAACATTTTTTGTCACGCTCTATTTACGTTATCAATCAATTGTCGAAACACTATTTTATAATTAAATATTCCTTTTAGTATAGAGCAAACAAAGTATCATAGTAAACAACATAATTTTTGCGTCGAACGAAGACGTCTATAATTCAGTAAGGGAATCAAGGAAAAAGATTGAAATTTGGACCTTATCAGACCGTCTCGCTATCATAGAAAAGATTTTGACTCTTCCAAAACCGAAAAATTTGAACTGGCTTCACTGGTGTGAATGTGTAAAATGTCTCACATTTATAACAAAAACAGCAGCTGTTTCTCTTCTAGATCCTCCGAATAATGAAACAATAATTATGTGTTCTGCATGGTGGACTAACAAACTAAAAGAAACAGCTCCTCATGTTGATACCGCTCCTCGAGACACCCCTTTTACAATTCTTAACACTATAACCATGATGGCATGCGCCAAAAGGAAGGCAAATCTCATGAACATAACTACTCGATTTCAGACTTATCAGCCTAACAAGGATATGTCAATTCAAACATTTTTAAAAGAACATCAAAAGCGACTGCAAGACCTCCTTAATGAGTGAAGCTACTTGCACCTCAAATACTCCTTGAACTTGACATCCCCTTGCCTCCTCTATACCCTCTATGACTCTAAACATACCTCCTCAAACACCTCTTCACCTCCACGTCCTCCGCACACAATAAAGTTATTGGCGAAAAAGGTTTAAACAAGAAAACTCTTGTACCTGTTCCTCCAACAAAGTAGCCTAAAATGCCGCCAACTCGGTCACTATGTGCCACTCAAACGAAGTTGAAGGACTTAATCGTTTAAGGACCTCATCAAACTTGGCCCAATGCTCTTCTATAGTACCATTTGAAAATATTACCACATCGTCTAGATAAGCTGAGCACGAGTCGCCTAAGAGATCACTCAGCTCTGAATTGATCCATCTTTGGAATGCTGCTGGTGCACCTGCTAAACCAAAAGGTGTCACTAACCATTCAAAGGACCCAAAACTAGTTCGGAAAGCAGGTTTCCATTCATCGCCACTCGCTATCCTTAATCTATGGAAAGCCGAGCGAACGTCCACCTTAGACAACCATTTCGCTTTTGACAACATTTGTAACGTTTCTCGAATCAATGGTATGGGATAACGATCACGAGTAGTAATCACATTTAGTGCACGATAATCAACACAAAACCTAAGACCACCTCCTGGTTTTTTTATAAAAATTACTGGAGCCCCCCCTGGAGAGCTACTCGCTCGAATCCAATTTTTGTCGATCAGATCTGTTAATGTCTTTCGTAAAACAAGAAATTCCTCTCGGGACATTCCGTACAGGGGACCCCAGGGAACCTGCCTCTCACGTCCTCGGTCATCTTTTTCCAATTCGATTTGAGTATCGACACCAGGACGATGAGGAGGGAGGGTATTTGTGTCGCCAATCGAGTCATCCAAGAATAAATCCGTGTACTTCCTGACCTCTTTAGGCAAGGTATTACTTGTTTCTTGACGGGATTTCTTAACCTTTGGGAGCAAGGCTTGTGTTATGTCTTTCATAGTCACAGCCGCAATTCCACACTGGTTTCTCCTTGATTTCATTCTTTTCATTTTGCAAATTTCTACTCGAGAAAGCTTCATGAGTCTTCCTTTTCTCACATGCGCTACCCGATCTTGCACTGCCTTTGGTGACGATTTCTCGTACCACTCGCTTGATCTGACAATAATTCCCTTGGATCTGCTTCCAATTCTTAAAGAGCGGCGTTTTGCTGAATAAACAACATTATTCTTTTCCATCCATGGTTTACCAAGTATCATAGGATAGGCTAAGTTTGGCATAACGTAACCCTAAATCATTTCCTTCCTTCCATCGAAATCTATTTTGACGCGGGCTACTTTAGTTATTTTATTTACTTCGGTTCCGTCAGCTAGTCGAAGTTGACGAGGAGAAATTTTTTCATG
>PEDP01001046.1:0-14569 GCA_002918395.1 Erysiphe pulchra | reverse complement strand
GAATCCACATGGGCATTTAGGTAATTTCTCGATATCATTCAATTGATTGCTGTTAGGCAATACTTTTGATGTCTGATCGTTTATTCCTAAACCATTCAACGTTGCTCCAAAAGCCCCTCTCTTTGGTTGGGTCTTGAGCATATTGGCCGAGCTACGACGGTAGTTTCTAAAAATTCTTAATAGATCAGTTAAAGAGATATCTTCCCCCATTGCAAGTTTTAGCACCCATGTTTTAGCAAACTGATAGTCGATAGAACTAGCAACATTTAGAAAGTCCTCTACCGGTCGAGTACCTTCAACATCTGGTAGATTAAGTTCTTTCATCTGATGGAATTTTACTTCCCATTTCTGTATCCAATCATCAAAATCTTCCTTGGAAACTTCATTGAATCTCGAGCTATTCCAATCTGACAACACTTCCTGCCTTCGAATATTATCAGTCGGAGCAAACCGATCTGATAATTTCACAAGCATATCATGAACTGTTTCACATTTGTAGGTGTAAGGTAGATAGGCTACATCAACTGATTCTTGGATCTTTATCCTTAGCCTTCCTAATGCTAATTGTTGTTCTCTGTATTGTTTTTTCTCAGTATTATAATCTTCTTTGAGTTGACGAAATTCTTCTTTCTCATCTGGTGACAAGGATGAGTATGCTATAGAAGTGTTTTGTTCAGTAGATGCTTTTACGTCTGAGTAAGTAGGTTTCTTAGGTTCTGTGAGTACAGCAAGGTTTTCTTTCTTAACCATTGGATTTACAAATTTCCAGACATCATATTCATTTGCAGACGTCTGAATTAATTCTACCCATGGCTCCCAATCGACCTTAGATTTCAGTACTACTCTATTCGTTGACATCTTTTATGTTTTTTTTTTTTTTTCAATAATTAAACTTATAAATCTGAAAGCGAATCCGGGCTGATAACTGTTAGACTTTTTAAATATTATTTTTAAGATTCTAATTAAAGAAGACTCTTCTCTAGAACTAAGGACTAAAGATTTTCTATCTTTCTCTATCAGGTTTACAAAATATATATACGTTGTTGCTGACGTCACTATGACGTAATTCTATTATGCATGTTAAACGTGAAATATACCTACTTCATTTGACAGATCATCTTCCCTCATATCCTATGTGTTTGGCTTATGAACAATGAGTTTGAAAGATGACTCATAGAGAAAACTGGTAAATGGTGAGCACGTCAATGGTGCATTAGTGCAAAAAGTGAGGTAGAGTCTCTGGTATGGAATTTTTAGCATTACACCTGTATATTAACTAAGATAAAAGTTCTTAAATTCGTAGAGAATGGTAATTTATCTTTCGGCTTATCAATCTGAAAATTTTGACACCTTTTGTTATACGCCATTGGATCAGTCTCTTCGACGTACAGCGTACAGCGAATAGAGTTCTTAACAATTAATCTGTGCTATAAAAGTAATGGCTTCGTCCTTGAAAATACTATCATTTTATTCTGACGAACAGAGCACGAGAAAAAAACACTCGAGATTCGGGAATATTTACTTAAGTTAAAACATAATGGCTTCCAAGTTTGTCTAGATTAACATCAAGCCTAAAGGCCTCGGTGAGTTAAATGTAATGACCAATTGAATAAAAATTTGTAATTGTAAACCCATAAAAGACATCATTGTTGAGTTGTTACTAATGCTTGTGGAGAGGAAAACTAAATCTAATTGTATTGATAACATTTATTCAATTCCTGTATGGACCATGCTTTAACGACTAGGAAATGCTGGAGCGAGGCCGGTTGAATCATAAAGGTCAGTGTTATGTAGGGGTACCTTGTCAAACGAAATTTAACAAAAAGCATACGACATTTATAATTTCCCGCATAGACTAAAGATTTTATTCTTGTGGAAAGTTTTAGTTATGGGGTCGTTATCGCATTGTTGGAGAAGCGAGGTCACGTTTCTCACTCTCTGTGAATTAGATTTGGCAAATTTCTACATCTTTATTGAAACATATATTCTTAGTTGGTGAATCTGGATTTAGTGGTTTAAGTAAAGAAAACTATCAGACAGTGAAACATATTAGATCTACTGAATAATCTTAGTTGCTTTACACTGCGACAAGAGCGCTATACTGTGTGGATAAGATTTATATTATGTAAATGATGGGTGTGGCTTGGGTAGGAACAAGACTTTCATACATAGTTTTTACCCTCCCATAGATTTTTTTTTTCAATAATCTTGTAAGATCACTTAATGTAATAACTAAATTCCCATGCTCTTTAAATAGGTCTGTTGGCATAAATTTGTCGTAGTCATCTGTCTTCTACGAGATTGATAAGTGATATTCTTGGATTGATCACACCGTACTGCCACTAAATAAAATTCGCTTATCAGGCTCAATCAAACATCACCAGGAGCCCCAGTATAAAATTGGATTTAGAATTTTTGACATTTACTTTCTCACTGGTTAACACCAGAATTATTTTTTATAGTTGTCTTACCCTTACCCTTTCGTAATTCATAAACCTTACATTGGATCCGGTCTCTACTAACCCCAAATTTCTTCCTAGTTGCTTTCAGTAACTTGCAGTAAAATCCAGTTTCAGGCTAGATAGACCAAGTTCTGTGCCCTTACACTTTGAGCTTCTCATACGAATCTCCTCGATCACGCCAATATTTATACAACCGCCATTTACGACTCCAAAACCCGAGCGGTGGTAGATCGGATGAGGAACTCTTAGTTCAAAGATTTTATTTTAGAAGGGCTTGCTGTCGGACGCTAACTTTCAATACCTTTTTAGGGCTTTGTTTTATTTTCTACAATGCCGAAAAGACAAATAACTAGAAATTGTAAGTAACGTACCTATAGAGGTAGATAGTGCACTTACATTATTTGTAGCTGCAATAGCTATGCTATCTTCAAATGGATGCCAACTCATGTGAAGAATCTTCTTATGAAAGTCTATTTGATCTGCATCAGTCTCCTTTTTCATTCTGCCACCTTGACCAGTGGTTCCTCCAGGACTACCTGTCCTTGGGCCACCCTTTTTCCCGCCATTTGTTGCTGTAGGGCTCGTAGATAAGTTGATAGGTGTTGGTACACCTACTTTCTTAGCTTTGAAAGCCGATTTATCCGCTTGAAGAACAACTTCAACCTCTTTCAAAGGATCTGATGGATAAATCATAAAGTTATTGTTGTAGCTTCCAGTCATGACATTTCTCCCGTCGCCGGAAAACACAACTTCAAATTTATCAAATATGCTATCATTTTCGTAAGTATCACAAAGTCGAGGTCGGAGATGTTCGTGTATAGGAATTGTCTTCACTGGATGTCGTTCCATATTTACATCCCATATCTTAACTGTTAGGTAATCACGAGAGAGAATATATCGACCATCGTGTGAAAAGCGAACATCGGATATTGACGAAATAATTTCAGAGAAAAATGATCGCGATGTCGGGTCTTCTTCTTGCTCGAATTCTAAGAAAATTAGCAATGAATCGTGTAAATATACCGTTCAACTTACGTTTTGCGTGATGATCACATAGGGCACTTTCTCTCATATCTGCTAGCTTGATAGTTCCCTTGGAGCTGGCAAACATAAACCAGTTACAGCTTTCTGGATGAAATTCCGCAGCAGTTATAACTTCTGTAAGTTCTTCCATATTTGCTGGCTTTATATCAACAATATTAAAGCTTCGATCTTGAATATTTAAATTCCATAGATTTATGCGTAGGTCATCGCTACTAATGAATGTCTCTCCATCACTGTTGACGGATATACTATTGATGTGATATGCATGGGCATTTGCATATGTTCGGCGAGGTACTGCTGCGACAACAGTGTCATGATGAGTAAGGCGAGGCATCTTGAGATCGTGTGGACTAGAAAAGTGTACATTATACATTGAGCGGGCTGCACCGCCTCCTGTAACACCTCCAGGTGTAAGGTCATGAGAGAGGTTATTTTCAGCGACAACTTTTAAGGACTTTTCAAACACTTTCCACAACTTGATAGTTTTATCATTGGTGGATAAAAGATAATGAGATGCATTTTGTCTTTTACACCATTTGATCCTATTGATTTTTTCTTCTATTTCCAAAGATTTTAAGTAATCAAATTCTGGCTCGTGGGATTGAAATTCTGTGTGAAATCTGTACTCGCAAGTTTTTTTCTGTATGAAAGTTAGATAATCTACCCTCCTTGATATTTTAAATAATCTGGGGTACAGCGGATAGGGAAACACACTGTCTCGTTTCTTTCAAATAACACGACACGGCCTCCTTTGTCCCCAGTAGCAAGGTAATTACCAGTGTGATCGAATTCTACTGTAGAAATTATATCCGCTAAAATTTGAAAAATTAGCGTCCATATCTTTTGGAATAGGATAAAGTAGGATATTCAGAATAGCAGTCAAGTTTCTTTAATAGAGAACACAGACAGGGTAGTAACTGACCCTCGGTTATGTCTTCAACATCGCCCTTATCTCCAAAACATCTGAGAATAAATTAGCAAAAAATTAAAGTAAACAGTTCTACCTCAATCTGTATGAGCGGAAATAATCAAATATTGCCCAGGAACATTTTTTGAATTTGATATCGCTCGTCTTTTGGCTTGGCTGGGGATGTACTGACTGTGTAAATTTCCACGTTGGAGTATATGGATCCCCTTCCACCATCTTACCTTGGTCAAACGAACGAGAGAAACCGCTATTATTACTAGACTTATAGCACTGATCGAAAAAGTGGTTCAAGGATAAATTAATGGATTACTGATAAATGTAGAATGAGAGCATGTACTCTATGCCTTACTTATCTAGACTAAGAGGTGAGAGAATTCTGCTAAAAAATAGGTTGTATTTCGAAACAGTAACGTGGTATTGCTATGATGTCGAACATACACTTGGTTGATAGAAGTCGAGCTGATCGAAGTATTTTTGCCTTGCTTTAAGTAGCCCTATTTATTACTCGAGATATCGAAGCTGAAGAGGTTTGATTATCGTAGCTTTAGTAATGGGTAGAGTTGTGGTTAGGTGAGGGTAGCAAAGTGATGTAACGATAGGTGGTTTTGTGGCTACGTGGGGTTCTATTGCTTTGCGGGCGGTTTTTAGGTCTTGGCGTTTACGATAAGATAGTACATAGGCACATATTTTTTCTAAATCTCGAGTCATATGGCCCAATTGGCAAAGTGACCAAATTGCTAACCTACAGCTTGCTTATTTCACTACTTTGCTGGCAATTAATTACGAAGGAGTAAAATCATGATAGCTAATGTTTAGATACATTTAATGACATCATGTTAAATAAAGTTGATTATCCCAGTGCTAACTGTAGTAACAGTGTGAACTACAACTTAATCAATTGTGAGCAAAAGACCATGATGTCCATGAAATGGGAATTAATTATTTCCATCAGGTCGGTCTTTCAGTCTTATTTTGTCATTTTATGATAGAGGGCAGTAAGTTTTAGTTGACAGTAGCTCTATAATTCCAACCGAAACTGGACTAGGGCGAGCTTAACTACATTGGAATACTCTGGCATTTTAATCCTGTCACAGAATTTTAGTTCCGTGGCTCTAACACTCAGTAAGAGAGTTGTTGCAAGGATTCCGAGTGAGAGATCATGAAGCGCAGGGGCTTTTCAGCCCAGAGAAAGTCTCAGAACTGGCATCTCCTTCTTTAACAGAACTGTCTACAACAAGACTGTCGAAACAGATATAGGATCAAGCTGGGAAAAAAATGTCGGAGAACTCAAAGTCGATAGATTCATTTGATTCTATCAGAGAAGAAAATCTCCTTCCACAGTTGAACCTCTGCCCATTCAGGGAAACAACTTTCTAACCCATATAAAAAATTGATCTGGAAGCCCAAGTCTTTTACGTGACCTCGTCAGAACCTCTTTTGAAGGAATCAACCCCATTTAAAGAACAACTCAAGAAGACAGGATTGGTCTCTTAGATCAATGCCTGATCGTATAATTTCGGGATGAACGTTGTGCTAGACTGATTAGATTTGCCCTAAAAGTACGGATTTGTGTTTGTTCAAGGACAAGAAATGATCAGATAAACTCTGTCATGTCTATAGCAATGGAAGTTCGTACTCCAGGCATGAGTTAACCAGAATTAAAGTAAGTTTCATAATTCAAAAGTATAACACAAATTTTTTGATTTCCAGTCAATCAAGACTTGTGATATGTATACCTTTTTCCCTTAACCCAAAATTAATTAGCTAAAGGCCATATACAGGAGCAAGATGTCTCAGGACGAAAAGTCCAGTTTAAATTAAATGAATTCGATGCTAGACATTGTTGATAATCTAAGAATCAATTCTATGTATGAAACGAATTTACACTCTCTTTCCACCGGCCTTAAATCACCTTGGCACGTGCTGACGGGCTCGACTTACACTAAACCTTTTCAGGTCCGTTTCTTTACACTTTACACTTTACACTTTTCAAGGACGGTAAAGTCAAACACCAAATTAACCCAAGCTGAACTTTACGTACGATAAACGCCAATTGCGTTTTACCCTCATTATGGGATGAATTTTTAAGAATCAAATTGTTAATAAGGTGAATTAGAAAATAATTGAAATATGGCTCATCGATGCTTGATAAAAAGAATGGTATGTGCTCTGTATTAAAAAAAAAGAAAGTTCAAAACGAAAATAACTGAGCATTAACACTTCTCTAGGAACATTATCACCCTGTTTTTTATAGAGGAGATTATCTACATTTTCTCTAGCAACAGGATCTATTTTATTACCACAAATCACTCAGACTGCTAACCCCTAAGTTAGCTCAACTTAAAGGCAGTGCAAGACTATATATTGTTTAACCAAAAGTTTTTGAGTGTATCCATCACCTCACCATCTCATACATCTGAAAATATACTTTATAAGCTCTGTATGAGTCTTCTTTTTTTTCGAGCCAAATAAATCCCAATTTTGTATTAGAAGAAGGATCACTTATTTCGATTTGTAGGAAATTTGGGTAGGACCAAATAACCATCTGTTAGTGAGTACATTGATTGTATGACTGGTGGATCTATTTGATTTGGGTGGTGGAAATTAGAGAAATTTTTTGGGTTAAAAAGTTAGAAACATCAGCAAGTCTGATTCACGGATGGAATAGAAATCAGTCTTGCTCCACCACTGATGAAAAAGCAATCTATTTCTGAACGGGCGAAAGCTCCAAAATTTATTTCAGGTGTTCTAGGAATTCAACGGTCTACACAAGAGTCAAGAGGCGAATCAATTGACAGGTAATTATGGATAACAAATAAAGATAGTTAATGACTAGCATACGAATGTGTATGCCAAGTAGTGGACGGTGATGATTAAGCTTACCTATCCTTGTAAATAATACCATACCAAATACCAAACTTGACACGAAAAGGTTTAGTGCAAGTCAACCGCAAAAGATCCGGACCACCGTTTTCTTCGAAACGGACCACGAACCACGGACCACATCTGGCATGTGCGATTGTCTTATTTTAGTTTAGCGTTGCCTACAAGCGAAGCTAGAGGCCTGCGCCACAGGCCATTCTTATAAAGTTGTTACGGTCTTCATCTTCATAAACGGGAATTCATAAATGTCGTATGCTATTTTTTTAAATGTCGTACCGTCAGGGTACCCATGCTTAAAACAAAGCCTTTTTTGGACTCGCTCTGTCCTAAGCCCATGTTCCATTAGTTGCCTGATCAACGTGAATAAGAATTTACTTTGCTTAAATTTCGGTGCTTGTGAACTACGAATCATTATATCATACTCAAATAATATTTATAGTCTCATAGCGAGTAAATAATTATCATTTACAAAGTCTCAGTATCTTTACCAAATAACGTGGGCACATAACTTACGATAAAGAAGCTAGTTGCTCGAATAATCCTTAATACTAACAGCAAGTAGGTTTTGACTTAGCATATCTTTAGAGGATTGACCCTAGGTCTCAAAGAAATTAAACCTTCTTAAATTAATTGGAAACTTTTGTTTACTCTAGTGGATAACTTTAGATGTTAAAACTTCAACTTGAAAAGTATGAATTTTAAAAACACTTCCATTAATATCACTTCCCCTATCGCATTTTTCAGTTACGAAGATGCACTTCTGAATAAACCTGAAACTTTCTTTGACGACCACTTAATTCAAGTCGATACTGAATCCGTTACTCTTTATGATCCCCATGATACGGAAGGAGAAAATTTAGCGGGTGGTAACTTATATTTTGAAGGGTATGATGCTGAATTTCGGGGTTCCCCAACTGTATTTACACCCCAATTGCTATACCGAAAGTTGAAATTTACCCTAGCCTCTCAGATGCATACGAGGTAGTCATGAAGTTCAGTGAAAGGGAGGATTTCGCCTAGGTTAAAGCAGGTGGTACCAAAAGGAAGAGAACGGATTAGAAATTTATGTTCCTTTGAAATGCCGAAAAGGCTTAAGTCGTAGTCGTCTAAAAAAAAATAAGGAAAGACTGTACTGGAAACAAAGACTACCATTTTAACGGACTGCAAAGCATTAATCATTCTTAAACCAGTGAAGAAAGCAAATCCACAGAGTGAATGGAAATTTTCTCTCGGTAAAAATCCATTTCATAATCACAGAGATATCTCGTCATCTTCCATTTCTTTGCATAGACGTCGTGGTAGAGGTGAAGAAGTGAGAGTGTTTCCATCGAATGCATGAGACTGTGGGACTTCTCCGAAGCACACCCTGGAACTCGCATTCTCGCAATTTATTGTCAAAAATAAAAGTAATAATTTTGTCAAAGCTGGTCCAATTATCCACGATATCTATACTGAGTGGGCCAAAATAAAGGCTATGACATTTAGTGGGTTTAAACCCGTCAACATTGTACTTCATTTTCGAGAAAATGATAGCTTCTGGCACAGGTATCTAAAAGATAATGATGATAGACTCAAGACCTTGTTTTTTGGATTCTTGGATTTTTAGAGAAACGGTATTATCTTCTCCCACTCATCAAGTATGGTAGGAATATGTAGCATATCTTGAACGGCACTCGTGGCCTCACAAGAAAAAGTGTGTGATGGCTTGGACAGATAAGCTCTAACATTATGGCTTTCGAACAACGTCACTAACAGAATGTGGCCATGACGGTCTAATGGGCTGGCTTGGATCAGCACACAACGATGTTTTTAAACTTCGTATGAAGATGGTCCCATATTTTAGGGTACACTTGCGATGATACATTTCAATGAAAGGGCGTTTACAAAACGCGGCCTCAAAGCTTTATAGATAAGCCATTATTGCAAAAGTTAACTCGAGTCATAAACAATTAAGGTCTCAACTTATTTTGGCAAGAAAAAAGAAGATAAAACTTGAACTCAGAGAAAAAGCTGCAAATCCTCATTACAATCTCTCAGTACAATATGACGTTTATTAATTTCCTTAAATGGTTGTTAAGGGATGAGGGATGAGATGTGTCTTTATTTAATTTGCAATTTGCACGTAAAATTTGCTAGCTATATTGGGATATGTCTAAATGAGCACACGCGTCATTTTGGCATCGCTCCCCATCAAAAACATCAAATTCACAACATGTTCAAACGTTTATGGCCATACTGCCATCAATTTTTATTCAATTCAATTAACTTTAATTGAAATATCTATCGCATTCATTTGAAAATTATATATCAAATTTTCAGAAGATAAAAAGGTGTTACGAAAGGGTAACTGGCTCTATTCTATTCATACGAGCATGGAATTCACATGTAGCAAAAGCTTGCGTAGTTTCATCCTACGCGATTGTTGCGCGTAACAAAACGCAAAAAGATATTTGAGGAACCCTATCATTTTATTCATCTTCACTATCGGGTCCATTGTCAGGTCTCAGTAAACAATCTTTATGGGACGTCTGCATTGATCGACTTGATTTATCGTATTTATTAAGGACCCGTTGCGTAATCACTTTGGCCAATTTTCCATCTTCCGTCATAATCACCATATCAATTTCGGCACCTAACATTATTACTATTTGCACTTGATTGTCGAATAGAAGAAGATGAGTAATGAAAAAAAATGGGCAACTAACCTCTCTTTCAATACTTTTTGAAATAAAGTATCCCAGCATAATATGGTGGCTCAAAAGGTACATAGGTTCCTAGTATGGGTTGAAATGGATAAAATGTCAAATCTGCGCCCTTGCCCGTTGGGTCATTCCTATCATATAAGAATTCCGAAATTATTGAAAGAAGTACATTGATTCTGTAAAATCGACCCGAACAATTGGCATCAGTAATTTTTAAGCCGTTTTTATCCTTTGGTATTTGATCATAAAGTAATTTAGAGCAAAGAGCGACATTAAGTAAAATAAAGAACTTGATAATCGTCGATGCCCGGATGAATATCATCTCGAATTATTTAATAGAGGATTTTTGGTCAAGAAAACCGAGAAAAAAAAAAGCATACAACGTTATGAACTAGGCAGGATCAGTTCAACGATATTATAGAAAAACTCCACAATAAGAAAAAGAGTAATTTAGCATATCGAGAAATAAATAAGCAAACGAAAAAAAAAAAATGGGTATTCAAGTAAGATAATGTATTCACCCATAATTCCAATAAAATAGGATTTCTAAAAAGATATAGGTCAATATAGGTTTAATTAAGCATGCGAGTCAATCCGAAGTTAAAAAGAATCCAATGAACTTTTCAACCAGTATTTTTAATTATCGAATATTTTTAATTTAACGTAACCTAGCTGTGAGCTAAAGGAGGTATCCAAAGAAATTTAAATTCTAAAAAATTCTCAGGCTTATCTTATAAAAATCTTGAGCTTGGCCAATAGCATTTAGCTCATTCTTAAATGGCATTGAACTTTTCATTGTAGGACATGATGTATGTACTTTTCAATTTATCATAAATTGCAAGAAGTGCCGGGCATAAAACCCCATACGCGTCGCATGCTGTATCCTGCAAGTCTTCATCATTCTAATTATTTTTCATATGATTCTTGTTTGTGCTTTCGCATTTTTCTTCTAAAACACTTCAGTAGTCCCGCGCTCAATATACTTTTTTTTCGATATCAAAACCATCTTGACGCATCTCAAGAGCTTGGTGACTTAATTATATATTTCAAGTTCCAAGGACGAAAAACCAGGAGGAGAAATTTAGGGGATGCTAAATAACAAGGAGTATTGAAGAGGGAATAGGGACTTAAAGAGAGAAGCATGGTTTCATAGATTAAATTTATTGATGACTAGAATTAGGGAGGTAAGAGTAGATAAAGATAAGGCGTAAGATTTGTTAACTTCAGACTTTGCTCGTTTATATATAAAATTGTTTCTTAAGTCATTAAATGAACATAAATATTCTAAAACAAATTAGAAAACAAATTGTAGATAAACAGTAAACACATTAACGTAGGTGTTACAACAAAATTTTGCTACCAATAAATGATGAGTCCAATTGTCTCGGTAGTAATACTTCAAACATACTTCTAATTTTTTGTTAACTTTTTCTGTCTGCCTGTTTCCAAGTGACAGGCTATCGGAAATTTGTGATTAACATTTAATCGCCAACAAATCTCTATCCACGTATTTTCAATGAAAGCTCTTCCTTTTTCCAAGCCCAGCGAGTCTGGTAAATCTGCGAACCAAACGACATTGTTGAGAAAAGCTTCTGCAGTTTCCTGTGCCGTAGATCTTTCGATCAATATTACCCAAACTATCTTAGTTAGACGATCTGCAATCTTTAGAATGAAACGGTAATAGTAATCTCTGATTTCACAAATAGGGAGAGGTCCTATGAAATCTAAGTTCAAGTGGAAAAATGTAGCTTCTGATGCAGGAAGGAGCTGTGGAAATTTATATAGTTTTTGAACTGAAGGATTGTTTTGCTAGCACGCATCATAGCCTTGAGAGTGCTTGGCACAATCCTTGCAGCGATCTGGCCACCAGTTTTTTCAAACAAATGTAAAGGGTAGCTGCACCTCGATGATCACGAGGAGGATTCTCATGAAGTTGAGTAAAGACTAATTCTTGAAGCACTAAGGGCACGTATTCTTTCCCATTCAAACCAAAGGAATATTCCGAGGCTTAACAGTTAGCTAGCTATTGTGACAGGTTCGGCTTGATCGTAGATACACAAGGAACTCGGCTAGAAAGATCTATATTTCGTTAAGTGACTAAATTAACGTACAGGTACATCCATTATATACTGTGCTACATGATGGCATATGAATATTCTAGAGCTTTCTACTTAACCCCTTCAACATTTGCTAAGTTTCATCAACTTCTATTGATATTGTAGAATCTTTATGAGATTTCTGGTTGATACTAGGGCTTGCTTAGGTTTTACACGAGCCCCTGAGATCTACAGAAACCCAAGCGAGATTACCCGATAGCAGATCAGTTCAGGCACACAGCCGGACAAAGTCCGGAGGCTCTAGCCCCATGATAGCTACATGTCCTTTCGATTTTTATCTGGGTTCTTGAGTACATGTCGAATATCCTGACAATATTTGTCTTTTTCACGAAGAATATTCCAGCCCTTTAGTGAGGGTTTAGGGGCTGATTAGTTTATAATGGCCATAGAGTTTTAAATTCTGAATTTCCTAAATTTCTAATCATTCTCTCTGATTTGAGAAGATCTTGAAATTTATGTTTATTTCGGTCATCGTTCTCGTTTGAGGGGTTATCTCTATTAATTCTGGCTAAAGCATAGGTTTTTCTCCTTTTTTTCCGGGTCTTAAGACAATTTTGAAGCCGTAGTTAGCAAGCAATTAATTCCTATGGGCTTGGTGTCCATTTTACTTCTTCAGGATAATAAAGTGCTCTAATATGTTATGATCTGATAAGATGAGGGTGGAGACTTTTGCGGATTTAAGCTCAGCGGACCATGTTTCGAAGGCCTTGATGATGGCCAAAAAGTACTTTGTCAAAAATTCCGTGATTATACTCGGCGGGAAGCATCTTCTTTGACCTAAAAGCTACTAGCCGCAGTATGTCGTTGTCGTCATATAATAATAAGACGGCGGTAATCATAGAGACTTATGAATCGGCCTCAAAAAGATTTCTTCGGAGGTCAAAATGGGCAAGCAAAGTCCCTTCTTTAAATGCGTTTTTAAGAGCCCGGAATTTTTCTTCGTATTTATGATCCCATTGGAATGAAAAATCATTTTTTGTAAGCTGGGTGTAAATCTATGGTAGAAATTCGAGAATCCTAGAAAATTTTGAATATCATAGACCGTTGACGCAGTAGGCCAATATCTGACACAGGCTACTTTCTTGGGATTCATACTTATACCAACAGTTGAGATACAAAATTTTTTTGCGTAGCTTCGAATTCGCGCATTGAGATATCAGCTTGTAGTCCGTGTTTGCATAGGCGTTTTAGGATAGTTCTAAAATGTTTTCGATAGTCTTTAAGACAATTAGAATAGATTAAGATGTCAGCCATATAAGCTGTTTAATAATTATCTAAGAGGCTAGGAAGTTTTTGATTTATGTAGGCCTGAAACGAGGCAGGCCCATTGCAGAGGCCGGAGAGGAAAATAAGAAGTTCAAACAGTCCATAACGACAAGTGAAAGCTACTTTCCGATGAATAGACAATAGATACGAAGCTTATCAAATGCAGATATAACGTCCATTTTAATATAAAATTTGACACAAAAGAAAAGTTCTTTAAGAATTGGTTATTTGGGGCTGACTAATTTTGAGCTGTATTTATTTCTCGAAACGCGGCATCTTTTTGCTATAGGTAAGCCACGAACGCATGATATTTTGAGGAACTTCATGGGCAGTAACAAGAGCATTCCTTAACCTGATGGACAGTCGGCGATCTAGCATGACTTTCCTGTTTCTTTTTTTCTAAGTTCTCATAAATAGAATCCTTCATGTAATCTTCAAATTTAAAGTAATGAAATTTCAGGTTCTTTTGATACAAAGTTTCTATTGTCTAAGTAGCTTTTTTACCAAGAACAGGATCTTTTCATCTCTGTTCAAGAGCAGTTATGAAGTTGGCTAAATTTGTTATTTCTGCAGATACACTCGAACTTCAAGACACCTAAATGATGACCGCATTTTGATAGAGGCTCCTGGTCCAAGGCATACTTGAGCAAATCTTAAAATTGCCATTTCTGAGAAGAATTGATTATCGAAACTATCAATTTAGTTCATCAAATTTGAACAAAAGTCTCGGATATTAATTAGTTAAACAATTTGGAAAAAATCTAAATGATGTATATTTTTGCCACCACGACTTATAACTTAGCTTTTTAGATATATAGATAGATCATAGTTAGTAGTAAATACTCTCAACTTGCATAATTTATTAATGGTATGGTTGTCAATTGATTTTGTGCGCAATGAATTTTGTTCAATGCTTCGCCAGCCAAAATTGATATCTCAAATGAAGTCTGATAGGCTGTCCTCAATCCTAGTTTTTTTATATACAACCAGAGCTTGACAACGAGTGGTAACACAGGTTTAAAACTATAGTAATCGATTCTCCTGCTAATTCCGGAAGAGATGTAATTGTCGGATTAGTATAAATCCTATGACCGAAATTATCCAGTAAGACAAGGATGACCAAGTTTAGTGTAACATAAAAGGTCAGGGGCGCCTTCCGATTGTTGC
>PEDP01001045.1:0-14576 GCA_002918395.1 Erysiphe pulchra | reverse complement strand
CAGAAGGAACGATTTTTTGATTTCAAATTTCATGAAAAAAAAAAAAAGAAAGTCAGGGGAAATAAACGTCATGCATTTATAGAGAGAAATCTTATAAATCAATTATTTTTTTTTGTACTTTCTACATTTAGTATTTAGCTTGGGCATCAAGTACTAGTCTGCACCTCCACGTAGTGAGTTCTAGGGAACCCTTTCTCTCGTTAGAAAGGAGCCAGGTAGACAGAGAGGCAATCATCCTACCCTTTAGGATCCCCACTCGTTCTCGCGGCACTCAGTCGGCTTCGTCTCTACATCACAAACTCCTTTGCACCCTCTTTACGATGCATCCCTTCGACTGTCTTAGGAAGTCAGAATGAAGGGCTCTGCACTTCCAAATACACTAAACCTAGTGAAAATAAGCCGGTGGCGCAATTGGTCAGATGCTGGTTGGACTTTCTAGGAGTGACAGGTTGGATTCTTGTATGGCTTAGTGGAGGGGGACTGCGGCCGCTTGTCGAAAAAGAGTACGGGAGGAATGGCTGATGTTTTCTCCTTGGCTTTTCCCTCAGTTTGTGGCCTTTGGGGGTCATGGTGAATACGTTCCTACCTATTTGACCTAATGTAACTAACTAGTATCTGGATGGTGAATTGGGAGAAATTAGGCACCGGGTGGGCATTGCTGTAGTTTGGAGGACCATGTATTTTAGATTTCTTCCATACGCTGCTAGAGCCGACACGAAAAAATATAAACTAAACTAAACTTTAGCATTTAGCTTATTTAATTAATTGATTAAGTCAGCATAAGCAAAAAAACTCATATGTAAATAATTTTTTAAAAAAGGGCTAGTTACATAACAGTCAAGGACAAATCTTGAGCTCCTGATTCTCATTTCTCATGTTTTTTTGCTTGCCATCAAGATATTTTTAGTTTTTTTTATTCTTTGTAAGTAATTTTAACTATTTTTTTAGTCTATCATGACAAAAGTCTTTGCCAACTAACTAGCTGACTGTTTTTATAGCTGAATAATCACTTCTGAGTAACTAAATTGAGTGATAGGGGGGCCTAGATATTGGATCGCTTTAGGGCCATGGCAACAAGGAAGTTGTTATTCCTCGATAAAGATGACGTGAGCATTTTCGGCTGATTAAGCCCACTGTAAATTCATGCCCAGTGACTGCGTATCAATATCTCGTTGCTGGAAGAGTGCGCTTTCGAGAGTGCTTCAGTATTTGGTCATAGCACGACGCGTAGCGCGTGGAACTAGCTCAGTGTTAGGCTTAGTCATGTCACAGTACTTGACAAGGTACGTCAGACCTTTTATTTGCACATCCAGGATCTTTTCGAACGCCTATTTAGCCTCAATTTGCCGTCGTCATCTGGGCAACTTGTCCGGCCACAAGACAGCGTTCCTCCTAGTAATAAATGTGTGGTTCGGAATTATCGATTCTTCTATGGTAGACCTAATGAAGCATGAAAACTGTAACTGATACAGATATGGCTTGGAAGCTCAATGATAACTACTCCATCACACATTTTTAGGGCCTTATATGGACCGTCCTACTTATTCTCGTGCCGATTTACCATAAGATTCCCAAGGCAGATCATTACTTTGTCGCCTACTTTATCTATTAGGGGTTGGCATTTTCTTCCTACCTTTCCTGCGATTGAAAGGCAAAAGCATTTAGCTTTACTAGAATGTGATTAAAATGATCTGCAAGGTGATCTGCTTTCAGGTATTATTATTTTTGTGCAGCACCAGTGAGGTTTTAGGCTTAGATTCAGCTGGTTCGATTCCTAAGTGAGGGTTGAATCCAAAATTCGCGAGAAAAGTGTACATGCTTCTTGATTTGATTATACTAAGAAAATTCAGCGAGAGGGAGCCGGTCAACCCAATCATCTTAAGGGTATCTAACAAAAGCACGTAGGTACTGGTTTAGAGCAGAATGAGCAATTTCAGTTTGGCCCTCAGTCTGTGAGTGAAAAGCCAAGATGTGATTTTATGCTCTATCATGCTCACATTGAAGACCTCACCACTGTAAACATCGAAACTAAAAGTCTGGATATTCTCTGTGTAGAAGCATGTTGTTGTAACCTTCGGTCGCTCCCTCATACATGTATAAAGTTGTGTTGTATAAAAAAGTTAGATGAATAGTCGTTTCATGCCCCATTTTAATTCTGTTTCGCTTTGGGCTCACCAACTAAAGTTGATGCCCACCACAATAAACTACACTTTTGTTACCTTACGTAGAAAAATACCCGTATTTCGCCCAATTTTTAACTTCTTTTCATAAAAAAGTGAAAGTTTAACCAGAGGCTACTTGCAATTATGTAGAATTTAGCTTTAAAGTGAAGCTGGCCATTTTTGCCCGACAATTTGAAGTAACACGAAACCATCTCTGCATCCGGGTTCAAGGGTGCTGCAGTAAAATGGGTCCAGAAATACTATTAATATATTTGTAGCTGCCGAACGAGAGGTATCTGTTGCCATATCAATCGGTTTGATAAGATTAACCTTGCTGAGAGTGCTGGACTTATTGTTGACGCAGCAACTTATATTCTTCGTCAAAGGTCATCATCGCTTGAAACGATCCAATTCTTCCCTACAGTATCGGCCATTTGACCGACACTAAGATCCATAGCTACCTATCTTATGTGAGTAAGTAGTACTTATGAATTAAGATAAAACCGCATGAACATAAGCATAAACAACAATGACAATGACACTGACACTGACACTGACACTGACAATAACAATGACAACAATTTAATAGTATAGTTAACAACCATATAAATCTAAAGCTTAGAATCTAAAGCTTAGAATCTAAATTTTAACAGAGAAATCCTTATTAAAATTTACTCAGAAGCATCTGTTTCTAAAGTATACTGAAGGCTAGGATCATGGTGTTGAAGGATTGGAGCTGTTATGAAAACTGTTTTGAGCGTGAAGAAGCTTTTGAGACATCGATCATAAAGTTGAAAAGATGTGCTGTTTTTTGTTAGATTGACAACTAGTTTTGCAATTATTTCATAAATTTTGATAAAATGACAATGAAAATTACAAAAACCTAGAAAAGACCGAATCTCTTTCAGAGTGGTAGGATACATTTGTTTTGAACGACTGAAACTTTCTCAAGATCAACCTGAAGAGCAAAGAATATCGAGAACGTCGAACAAAATACGAGTCCTAAATCATAGGAAGGTTGCTGGGCCGTTTTTTTAACCCCAATAGCGTACTCTCAAGGTAGTATACTCTTCAGAAGTAGGATTCATGCGAATTCTAAGAAGCGCTTGTCGAATGTCTAGTTTCGTGAAGATTTTTGATGATCTTAGACAGGCAGGAGCTTCATCAACTAATGGAATAGCAGTCTTTACGAGTAATCTAATTCAAGGCTCTGAAGTCAATAAAGAGAAGTAGTTATCTATGTGCTTCATTCTCGTCAAAATACTTTCGATCTGATATATTTATCTTGCAGTATATCTTCACTGATTTCTTTTTGACAATCCGTTTTTTAATATTTGGATAAGAAGTTTTTTTTCTTTCGTAGTGCAAATGAACACTGTGGGGGTTACAACCCTTATTACGAGTATTAGCTCAGTGCTCAGTATCATTTTTGAACCTAACTATAAACTAGGAAATTTAATTATCCGTGTATTATTTTGAAGGTAATGTTGCAAGAAAGTGATGTGGATATGGGAGATGACAATCAAATTTACCAAGCATCTGAAAATCAGAGTCCAGCTTCCAGCTCAAATGACTCGGCTCCTTCATGGATTTCATATAGAGTCCGCTTTTCAACGCATGTTATTAGGAATCAACCGTCACAACTGAATTCTCAGCCTCTTGAGCAAACGCCTTGGCATTCAAAAACTCATCCGAAGAAGTTCTCGGTTAATGATCCGTCGTTATACTCTCAGTTTCTAAGTCTTCTTGAAGCTAAACTTCGAATTGATGCCAAGGCAATCGGCAGTGAAGAAGAAAGGTGTGATACGGGCTTAGACGTCTAAGTCTTACTGCATCTCGAAGAATTCATCCATGGATCGAGTACGCTAAGGATATCGACAAGTTTACCATTAAAGAATTCTCAGGTAGGCTAGATTCTGCCTCTGGGGACATAGAAAACATAACAAAGGCAATTAATAAGTTGAATCGATGCGTTAGAGGAACCGTAAGTTTCAGGAGTTTTTGCAAGACTTTGAAAAAACAATCTTGGAGGCGCAAAGATTGTGCTGGGAAGATGAAATCAGGAAAGGTTATCTGAGAGCAGCATTAAACTGAGAATGAACCGGCAGATTAGTGTCTCAAGACGAGCCTGAAACCTATCACGATTTCGTGACATAACCAAGGAGAACTTCAAATAGAATGGAAGCATTAAGAGGTTGAAGTGATTCAAGAAATAGTAATCGTAGTAATTCTCAAGTCCCCCAGACAGTTGAGAACAAGGTGCATAGAGAGCCGATGGATTGGGAACCCGTTCAGCCGGTAAATTTTGCTGCAATTCAGCGTCTCATGATCGGAAAGTCGTAAATGCCGCTAAACAATCCAGCTGTTTGGGTATCTCGTGAGGAAATAAGTAGGAGAATTAACGAAATTTTGTGTTGTAGGTGTGGTGCACGAAATCATCGGATAGGAGAATGCTCTCTACTCCTTGCCCTCAGTCCCAATCGTCAAAGACGAATTCTTCATCAAAAGAATTTGTATCCTCATCTATAATTGAAACGACAGATGATGATAATATTTCGGGAAAAGCATACATAGCCTCCGATGAAAGTCGCAATCAGGGGTAGATTATGACGCATGGATTCGTTTTGGGGATGCGATGAATGGACAACCGTTTATAGTGAGATTTTTTAAAAGTGAAATTATATTTACAAATATACTAATTGATACTGGCTGCCCTTCTCACGGTCTTTATGATTCCATCTTTGCTGAAAAGAATAAGCTCGCACGTATAGATCGGTTTCGATGGCAAAGTATCGTTAAGAGTAGACGAAGTACTTGTTGTTGATAATAGTTCAGATGGACATCGTCAGTCGCAAGTATTTTTGTACATCACTCAAGTTGGGCAGATTGATATGACTTTAGGAAGGGTACCATGGACTTTTTCCAAATATGCGAGAATTAACGACCCTCGTTCAAAAATGAAAATTTGCTCTACAGGAGCAATAGTTTACAGTAACGATGAATTTAATAAGAATCAAACTCTCTATAAAAAACCAGTGCAAATTTCAGCCGCTACCTTTGACCAAAGAGCCAAAAGAAGTACAAGAAATTCAAACGTTTAAGTTTTCTCAGCTACTATAATTGATATCAATAAAGCCCTGGAGATAAAATAGCGAACACCCCCAGCCACAAAATTACAATTAGTGTATCATAAATTTCTAGATGTCTTCGATCATAATAAAGCAGATCTACCATCTCCTTCACGAAGACACGGAGTAGACCATGCCATAGAAATTAAAAAGATCAATGTTTGCGAGTCGAAGGCGCCTTGGGAGCCCGTTAATAGCATTTTAAGGGATGAATTTCTGATACTTCGCAAGACTCTGAGCGACTTACCCGATGAAGAATTCATAAAAGTCAGTAATTTCCCGCAACTGCACCGGTATCATTTATTAATAAACCAGATGGGGGTCTCAGATTTTATGTTGATTACCGAGGTTCGAACCGAATAACAAGAAAAGATCGTTTTCCATTGCCGTTAATATATGAGACTCTACTGAATATTAGTGTTTACAAAACTCGATGTGATCGCTGCCTTTCATAAAATACGAATAGCTGAAGGTGATGAGTAGAAGACCGCGTTCCGTACACGTTATGGCTTATTTGAATGGCTAGTGATACGATTTGGACTAGCGAATGCCCGTAGTATATTCCAAAATTACATTAACCGGACAGTACGGGAGTATTTAGATAACTAATATTCAGCATAAATTGATGATATTTTAATTTACTCCTCTGGTAATAAGTCAAAACACCAAGAACATGTCCAAAAAGTATTGTAACGTATAAGAGAAGCAGGTCTCCAGATTGACATTGATAAATGTGAATTTGAAATTGAGATTAAAAAGATTAAATATTTTGGGTTTATAATTGAAGCAGTTATGGGTCACAAATGGATATAGAAGAAATAAAAGCGATAGAAACTGGGAGGCTCCAACATCTATAAAAGGTGTTAGAGGATTGCTTGGTTTTGCAAATTTATATCGCAGGTTTATTTACAACTTTGCCTCTTACTGACCTTACGCGGAAATACTGCGGGTTTCGCTGGAACCTTGAAGCCGAATCTGCTTTTCAAAAACTTAAAAAATTGTTCGTCGGTGCTCCTGCTTTGGGTCAATTCGATTATGACAAGCCTTTCCGAATTGAGACGTATTCTTCGTGATGGTGTACAGGTGGTACGCTCCAACAACAGAATGATAACAGTCTCTGGATTCCATGTGCATTATTTTCAATGAAGAATAATCCTTCTGAATGTAATTATATATGAAAAAAAAATGCTTGCCATCATTTGGTATTTAGAGGAATGGGACGCAGAGCTCAGAGTTAAAAAAATTGATATTTGCACTTGTCCTGTTTGGGAAAGATGAACTAAGAACTGAGGACTATGATAATTGCATAAATTAAAAGAAGAAAAAGAGGTTCAAAGATTAACTAGAGCAAAGAAATTCAAGGAAGATTAATGTCTAAAGGAACTGTGGTTGACAGAAGACAAAGCGTGAAGCTCAACAACATATTTATACATCGTGATACCTCCCCATTGACCCCAATAAACAAAGAAAACTCATAAATATCTCTAATGATGAAAAATACGCGCTAATTTCTATATAGAATGCGATGTTGTCTAGTCTTTAACTCGCTCTTGACCGTTTCGTTCTATAAAGTCACCAAAAATGGTATATCGCCTTATCGAGGCTACAACCGTAAGCCTACGAAAAAACGAAGATAAGTAATAGACATGGGTAAGTGAAACTAGGGTTCAAAATAAAATCCATGTGGTTAGTTTCTTCCAGCACTAATGTTGTATAAAGCAAGATCTGCTATGAATGGCTAGCAGTCATGTACATTAGATGTATCTTGCCGACACGAAGGATGGTTCGGATATCCTGTCTTCGGGTATACCGTTTTCGGATAACGCGTGTTCTTTTAATTACGTCTCAATCTTGTGATTATGATCAAACTGTCATCTCCATTTGATAATAAGGGTTATCTGATATTTAATCAAGTTCGATAATAGAAAAAGTTAATTGAGAGGAAGGATATACATCTTTAAATATAAGCAGATGGTTCACTATGAGAAGTAGATAACTGAAAATTAATATACTTAAATGAGGACTAATATCCACAGTCCTTCTACCTTTACCTTCAAGGAGTCATACATTAATTATACTTATAAGTTAAAGCATTGCATATTTCTCAACTAAGACCCATAGTAACTAATCATAAGAATCTTGTGTATTTTATGTCAATCCGATAATTCACAG
The DNA here is from genome assembly GCA_002918395.1 of Erysiphe pulchra. Taxonomy (NCBI): domain Eukaryota; kingdom Fungi; phylum Ascomycota; class Leotiomycetes; order Helotiales; family Erysiphaceae; genus Erysiphe; species Erysiphe pulchra. The sequence goes on along the minus strand of PEDP01001045.1, from coordinate 7,114 downwards.
AATGACAAATCAGATGATCATTAATTCTGTCGCGATACAACTTTCAAATGATTCACGTACTTGGAACAAAAAATGAGCGTGCTGATGCACTCTATTGAAGAGAATAGGATGTACCAATTTATGATGAAGATGAGCGTCTGACAGATCACTGTATCCAGCTTCTTAAGCCGGAATTCTTTTTGGCATAACGAAATTCGAAAATTATCTGGAATTAAATCATTCACTAACGATCAAATGAATGGAGAGTTGCCAGATGAGTTAAAGAAATGGGATATGGCCACTTAGTATGACTCATGACTTATCACTCTCTTAATAAAAAGCTCTTTAAGCAGTGCAAAATAGAGCAAATAAATTACTGGTTGAACTTAATCTTAAAGTTTCGGTATCAGAGTGTTCGTTATCAAATTTTAGCCGGTTATAGACAGTGAAAATGGAAAATGGCGGCGCACTAATGTTTTATCCGAAACTCCAAGATTTTAAGATTTTTTACACTAAAGCCCCCGATTTATTGGCCAAAACTGTCCAATATATTGTGTAAATTTCGCGTGAGTTTCGCGTGAGTTTCGCATTGGTAAAATTTGGATAGCATGTTCTGCATGTAAAAATGGATGCATCGCAGCATAATCTAACAGCAAACACTTTGTTTAAGCTCTACTAGATTAACATATTTTCTACTTCTTATTTATATATGTTTATATATTTATTCCTAAAATTTACTATTCAAAATTGCGGGTTATTGAAGATAGATTTAAGGGAACGCATTTAGTTTTATGAGCTTTTTTGTCCTGGATATCGAAACTGATTCAAATAACGAAGAACATTCTTTCTATTCGCAATAAAGTCTCACAATTTCAGCAAGAGCCAGGCAATTTGGTTCAAAGGGTGAATACCATGATATGATTCAAGAGCAACGAAGTACGTCAGCGACGTTACAGATGTAACAAAATTGACCGCCTTAGAACCCTGGGGTATATAACCTCTCGTCCATTCCACCAGACGTATATGCTGCCTTACGGTAACAGTTAATCAAAGAAATCCTAAGCTAGTTACCTTAACCTAGATTAGAAACACAAACCCAATATTCACATTCATTAAACCCTCTTGCATACACCCTGAACTATCAAAATACTCCTCAACCAATTCTTTCATCACCTACTGTTACTCAATGGCCGGTATAGGACAGTCTTGAAACAACTTTTGACTCTTACCTATTCCAAATCCAATTAAAGATAGAGGAAGAAAGAAACTTCCTTGATTCTAACAGAAGTATTTATTTAAAAATTTTTTGAAGTTGGATTCGTGATAGTAGCTCGTCAGGTGGTGCCCCAGTATTATTTGTAAAAATAAAAGTGGAGGATTAAGACTATGTGTTGATTATTGCGCATTAAACGATATCACACAAAAAGATAGATATTCACTGCCATTGATTCGCGAGACTTTACGGCTCCTCGCTCAAGCTAAATGGATTTCAAAAGTTGACGTTCGATCAGCATTTCACAGGCTTAGGGTCGCTGAGGTCGATGAATGGAAATCAGCGTTTCAAACTCGATTTGGATCTTTTGAGTGGCTCGTCACGCCTTTTGGATTGGCTGGAGCATCGGCTGCTTTCCAGCGATGGATAAATCAGTCTCTAGGTAAACTATTGGAAAAAAAATTTGCTGCTTATTTAGATAATGTGATTATATTTTTGGATGGCGATATAAACGATCATTGGATCAAGGTTAAACATATATTAGGACTTTTCTCGAAAGTAGGACTAAAACTTGATCAAAACAAAAAAATATATCTTAGATTTATTATTAAAGTTGGGGATGGGCTTAAGGTTGATCCGGATAAAATAGAAGAAATAACATCTTAGGGGTCTCCAAAGGATCTAAAAGGAGTCGATAGCATTTTGGGATTTGCTAATTTTTACCGAAGCTTTACTCCAAATTTTGCAACTTTAGCTAGCCCCTTAAATGAGCTGGCAAAGAGAAATGTACCGTTTTAGTGGACTGATGCCCATCAGGAATCTTTTAAATCCTTGAAAAACCTCTTCGTCAGTGCGCCAGTGATAAAAATGTGGCAAGACGAACGGTATACTGTTCTAGAAACTGATGCTTCGGGTTGGAAAACTGGAGGGTGTCTATCTATATGATGAAGAAGGTCATCTGCACCCAATTGCCTATTTCTCAAAAAAGTTGTCGACAACAGAATGCAACTATGACATCCATGATAAAGAATTACTAGCAATAATAAGGTGTCTTAAAGAATGGAGAGGAGAGCTTATGGGGCTGGAAAACCCATTTCTCATTTTATCAGACCACAAAAATTTGAAATATTTTGTGACTTCAAAAAAGCTGACTGAACGGCAAGTACGTTGGTCACAGCTTTTATCTGAATACAATTTCATATTAAATTTTCGGGCCGGGAAAAATTCAGGTGTACCCGACGCTTTGTCTAGAAAATCGCAAGATATGCCAAAAGATAATTCAGACCCACGGCTCAGAGAAAGAAACTTCCAATTAATTAAATCAGAATGGCTAAAGCTATAGTATCTAAAAATGTAGTCAATATCAGCCCGGTCGATTCATCGCAAAATAACATTCCCTGTGGTGATAATTTATTTGATGATATATCATCACAAATCTGTAGGACAAAGGAGTAAAAGAAGACAGATTAAATTTTTATCAATTGTATGAGCCGTTGTGGAATGACGAAAAAAACTTCCCATGTGAATTAGATATTAAAATTTCACGGTCAGAATGTGAATTCGATCTAAGAGGAGCTTTGTGTTTTCGAAAGAGGTTGTGAATACCAAACTATGAGCCTCTTCAAACAGCTATTATTCAAAATCCTATTCTCTACCTAAGCCTGAACATATATCACATCCAACTTTTTTAAATAAATCCAACCACACAGCAAATCAATCTCCTTTCCTTAACTCCCTTGAAACAAACTCACCTGAAATCACTAAATATACAGGAAAAACTGATGTTGTAAGTTTTATTGAGGACTTAGAAACCAGATTTACTCTCCAACCTTATTCCCATGATACAGATCGTAAAAAGATAATTGTGGCAGTAGAGTATCTTTGCGGTTCAGAAATTAATAAAACCTCGGACGCACCGAAAGAGTGGGCTAGGCTCGAACTTAGTCTTAACCCGTGGCTTAAAGATAATTGGCTCGCCTTCTCTGAAAAACTCCGGAATCGTTATCACAACACAGGCCTACGTCAGATGAAAGTTCAAGAAAGACAAAATCTTAAACAGTTTGGAAACACGGCTCAATGGTACAAACAACGCTACGAGCTCCTCTGCTATGAGACAAACTTTCCCAAGCAAGTTTGGGGTGAGGAATTTTACAAAGGCCTTTCTCCATTCATCAAAGACAAGCTTGCAAGTGCAGCATTTCTTGACCGTCAAAACTATGAACTATTGTCCCATCACGCATTCCAATTTAATGAAGTGAATCTTTCACGTCAACATGAGAGAGTATTTGAAAAACAAAACTACGAATACTTCAACAAAGCAACCAAACCCTTTGAAAAATTGACTCTTAATGCACCATCTAACATCTCAAACAATGTTAACCAACCCCAACCCTAACCCCAATCCCGTACAACCAATACTAATGGCAGAATTACACAAGAAGTTAGAGAATACCGAAAAGCTAATAACCTGTGTATGTTTGACGGTGGAAATCATCGAACTCACCTTTGTACAAAACTTATTGAAAAGTGTAAAAAAGAGGGTAAACCAATGCCTATTGATCCAACTACTCTACCTCATAAGGTACAAACTACGCCTAAGCCCTCGACCTCTTTGGAACCTTCACTTACCAACTGTCAAATTATTAAAGTGGTAGGAGAGATTCAAGGAATGGCAATCTAAATGCTTATAGATGGAGCGGCATAGGTTAATGCATGCGCCCTAGAATTATGAAATTATTTCCTAGCAAGAAGAAAAGATTCTTAAATAAACCTGTATTGACATTTGATGGTACAATTGCTGTAAAAGCTCGTGATTCATACGAATCTTCGTTATTTACCGTAATACCAGGACTATTCGAAGGAGAACTTACTTTCGTTGAAGCGCCTATTAAAACGCATGATGTAATCTTAGGATTACCTTGGCTGTGCAAGGTAAATCCGGACATTGAATGGATATCAAAAACAGTAAGCCGTCGACAAATAGTAGTACCGCAACCATCAGAAGTGCAACATCTGAACGACTTAAACCCATCCAATACCTCAGCTGCTAATAATAACTTATAATTAACTTCTAAATTTGTGCAGGATAAGAACTTTTGCATATGCTCTACCCTTAGTAATGATGTTCAAGCTATGGACGACGATTTTTCGTTACCAAACGACCTAAAATGTATGGAAGAAGTATTTTCTAAGGAGCATGCGTCGTTGCTCCCGCCGCATCGTAATGGAATCAATATGACAATCGATATTCCACCAAACACACTACCGCGAGTTGTGCCAATGTTTAGATTATCGGACAAAGAAAAATCTGAAGCTAAAAGACAAACAGACGATCTTTTACAAAGAGGATGGATACGGAGATGTAAAGCTCAAGCCCCTGCTAATATACTTTTTGTACAAAAGCCTCACTCCAAGGAAATTCGAATGTGTATGGACTTTAGAAACCTCAATGCCATCACTGAAAAAGACAGGTATCCAGTTTCTGATATCAATGATCTCTTAGACAAGATTAGAAGTGCTAGGTATTTCACTCGACTAGACATAATATCTGCATACAACATGATACGAATTAGCCCCGGCCATGAGTGGAAAACCGCATTTAAAACACCAGACGGTTGTTTTGAATGGCTTGTTATGCCATTTGGTCTAGCAAACTCTCCTCCAACGTGGCAATTAATCATCGATCAAATTTTTAGCAAGTTGACTGAAGGAATTGTATCCAATGTAGATGACTTCTTGATCTTTGCCCAAACAAAAGAAGAACTCCATAAAAGGACAATCGAAGTGCTTCAAATACAGAGTAAAAAAAACTTTACTGTAAGCTCTCAAAATGCATGTTTGAAGTCAAAGAAGTAGATTTTTTAGGATTCTTAATAAGTCATGAAGGATTAAAAATAAGTCTCTAACGTATCGCAACCATAATAGATTGGCCAGTGCCTCAAACATTGCAACAGCTACAACAATTCTTAGGGTTCACAAATTATTACAAGCGTTTTATTTATCAATACTCAACACTAGCAGCAGGAATGACAAACCTATAAAAAAAGAAGCCATCCAAAATAATTCACATTTAACTCAAAAGCACTCGACTCTTTTAATAAAATTAAATCTTGTTTCGCCCATAATTCGTCAATGGGATCCAAACCTGCAAGGAATACTCGAAACCGACGCATCTGGCGGTGGGATCTCAGGCATTCTCTCACAGATAAGTGACGGGCAGAAAATACCTGTTACATTTTGGAGTAGTAAACTTCAACCAGAAGAAACGAGGTACGGAACACCCGATTAAGAATTGCTCGCCATAGTTGATTCTCTTTCACACTTCCGAATTTATTTAGAGGGCGCACAACATAAAATGAAGATCTACAGTGATCATGCAAATTTAAGGTATTTTAAATCTACAGTCCATCCAAATCGTCGTCAAATAGGCTACATTGAAAAATTAGCAGCTTATGATTTTGATATCTACCACTTCCCAGGGACCGAAAATCCTGCCGATGCACCATCTTCTGGATCTAAGGTCTCAATCCGACCTCGACCTATAAATTTCCGTGTCTTCGAAGTATAAAGACAAGCTCCTCTCCATTGATCTGTACCTAAAGGTAGGTTTCGAGCATAAGCACCCCAGCAAATCTCAACGTCGTCTATTAGTTAATGAAACTCCTGAGGTAGAGATTTTACCAAGACGTCTGATGGTCTAGAGTCTTAGAGTTTTCGTTTTAGGACTCTTTTAATATACCACCAACAAAGTTCCTGTTTTACTCCAGGTCAGACTTCAGCAGCTGCATTGATCTTAGCAAAGTCTTTGTTTGTCTCGAAAAATCGAGGTTGAAAGCCACTTTCCTTGAAAACACTGAGAAATTGATGGATGAGATCCTTTTCATAAGGATCTGAAGTTGAACTTGCATTATTTTTGCGAAAGTCAACTTTGAGGATAAATATGTATCCAATAGAGATGCCAACATCATCTAACTCAGCTAGAACCCCAAAAAGCTCAGCGCCGGAACTATTAGTCACAAATTTTGAGTTCATGGTAAGCTCAACCGAAATTTTCATAGAATTCATAGATTCCTTTATAATTAATGCAAAAGCCTCAAATGGTCCAAATTTGAAATTTCGAACTATATAATTTCCTACTTTGTTAAGATATTGAATGCCTGATTTTAATTGGTCTTCATCAAGTCGCTGCAACAGGCTGTTGCCTTGAGATTAGGATCCGGAGTTTATCCGGTTTCCTTAGCAACGTGATATTCTGATAATTGTTTACATCAAGTCGCGTCATGGGCTCGTACTTTCGTATAAATACTAGATCCTCATCCCATGTAGTTATTTCCTTCCTTAGATAGAATATAAATCCTTACTGGACATTAACAAGAATAACATCTTTCAGTGCCCCTTTACATATATTCTATCTCTTATTAAACTGCTAGTGCAAGATTTCCTTAAAACCTCTCCTAGTTTTATTATGATTAATCTTAAATTTAAATTAAGTATTGTATGAGCATATTTAGAGTGCCTTCACTTATAGACTCTTTTCAATCAACATTATCTTTTGACACATCCGAAGAGTTTATATCGGCAAGGTCATCTTTTCAGTCCGACGACTTGAGATCAATGGCAAGTCTATCAAATTTACAAGGCGAACCAATGGATCTTTCACAAGGGGAAGTTCTAATTCCACCTACAATACCTTCTCTATCTCCAAACCAAATAGCGCAGCTCTTGTCACTTCTGAACGTTGAAGAAAAGCCAAAGCCTAGAATACGACAGCCCCCGATTAACAAAAACGATAAGAAGCCATCAAAATGGCCAGAATGGGACGGATCTAAAGAAAACTACAGTACATATATCGACTTATTATTAGCAAAGATTGATGTGGACTGGGATCATCTAGGAGGGCATAAGGCAGTCTGTATGGACATG
>PEDP01001044.1:0-14587 GCA_002918395.1 Erysiphe pulchra | reverse complement strand
CTGCAAAGCTTAAGGACCTGATTAGCCGGTTTAACCTACCAGGAAATAAAGATAGTAAATACTAATTATTAACAACTAGGTTCACATAGTGAACCGACAGATGCTTTTTTCAGATGCTTGGTTAGTGGTTAGTGGAATGATTTTCCAAGTTCTATTTTGATTATAGTGGTTGCATTTGGCTCTTGGGCCTGAGCTCCTCGTTAAGTGAGTCTTGACTTCTTTGTTAGCTGCCACAACTGTCAAATACCGATATCTAAATCAGTCGTCTTGAGAAGCATAAGGGATAAATACCTTCTCAAGCCACTAGTGGTCAATTTGATTCGATGTCCAGCCATCCTCTGAACTAGTATATAACTATTCGGGTTTTGATCGGGAGTAAAGTTTTCTGGAGATCATGGCTTTCTAATATTTCGAGGCATATTAAAAACTGACCGATTTTCGACACTGCTTCGATGATCGATTCACGATTTCCCTGACTTCTCATATAGTGTGAGATATTATCTAGTCAGATTCAAAAATACTAAGAGTCTTGTAAGATTCACTTGCTGGCGGGCGGGCTTAAATCTTAGATACGCCTGGACTTAAGTATGAACTTAGTGTAAGACGTTTAGGCGTAACTGAATTAGAGAAAGACGGAGAATAGTTTTCCGTATATAAAGGCTCCCAAAGCTCTGGTTTAGAGCTAGACAGATAGTTATTTTTTATATATTTACTTGTCTTCTTGGAGATTTTAATCATTTTATTTCTATGATCTACACTTTAAACTTTAGCTTACTAAAAATACTTCAGGCATTAAAAAATGTCACTCACATAGGCAATCTACTTCTTGGAGCTAACAGAAACCCCTAAAACTATTTCATTTTGACTCATATTCAAAAAATCACTTAAGGTCACGCTAGGCCGGTCGTTGATTGATTCAAACAAACCAAAGAAGGTTTTTGCTGGCGGCTGTTAGCTGTCTAGCTCACTCTACAAGCTATAAGCCTTGATTTTTTTCCCAACTTTTTTATTTCAAGTGTTAACACGTAGATAATTAAGTGTCCAATTCTGAAGAATCAGTAGTTTTGGAGATTATGTATCTTATCAACTTTTTTTGAAGCATAGAGATGCTACGACTATTCTTTAGTGATTGATACGTACACCGACTTGTAAATAAATGACATGGGTTAGCTGAGATAGACATGGGGTGGTAAAAGGAACATTTTACATCGACTAAAATAAAACAACGTCACTCGCTCACTTGACGACAGCAACGGTGATACAGCTATTGATCACATACGATGGGCAAAAAAATTTCTCAATCACCTTCTGAACATGGAATTTCTGTCCGGAAGATAATTTGGGGTATTTCTGTAACGATAATTCTCTCACTACTCTTGACTTATCTCAACTCTCGTTTGGAAAATTTCTACATCTTCACACCTGGTTACTTACATGACCTTTCTCAACGCGCTATATCTGCTCATGGCAACAACACTCGTGCTATAGTTTCCGATATTTCTCGTGAGCTAAGTGAGAAATTTCCCGGAGGCTACATCAATTTAGATGAAGAATGGATTTTCAACAATGCTGGAGGTGCGATGGGAGCCATGTATATAATACACGCAAGTGAGTTTTTCTTTTACGGCCAACATCTTTATGTAACTTAGAAAATTTGAATAGGTATAACGGAGTATCTCATCATTTTTGGTAAGTAATATAATTTATAGATTTACATATGCACAACGCTCCGTGTTAAAAAACCCAAAACAAATTGGTCCGACCTTTTGAAAACCTCTCTTATTTATTTTTGTTCCAGGCACGGCCGTGGGTACAGAAGGACACACAGGTCGACACACGGCAGATGATTATTTTAATATTCTCACTGGAACTCAACTTGCCTACACTCCTGGCTCTTTTGAACCTGAAGTTTATCCTCAAGGAAGTGTGCATCACCTTCCTCGTGGAACCGTTAAACAGTATAAAATGGAAAATGGATGCTTTGCGCTCGAATATGCTCGCGGCTGGATTCCTCCCATGCTCTTCTTTGGATTTGCAGATGGTCTGACGAGTACACTCGATTTCCCAACATTATGGAGAACCACTTGGGTCACTGGTAAACAAATGATACTCAATCTAGGACGACTCAAATTTTAACAGGATCTGTAAGCTTCACTACATTTTCCCTAAGTAAAATTCCTGCTCTTTATCCCATGAAAAAAGAGATCATTTTCCTTTGCTACTCGTTGATCAATTTGACCTAGTAATTGATTGAATACTATGGAGAGCTAAGTATAAAAGAAGAGGATTTATGCCAGTTCTTGATACAAAGAAAATTTAAAATAAATTAAGTAATCGATTTTCATAATACTTCGTCTTTTTTTTTTATTTTCCCAGAAGATTGATTAATCTGAAAGCTCTCCATATGGATTTTCTATCTATCAATATGTAACACAATCTTGACTTGTATTGTATTCTCGATATCAGCTTGGCAGATTTTCTGGGCTAAAAGAGTACAATCTTTACTTGGCCTTTTGCCTTCTTTGGACCCTTCTGACGGTCTTCTTTGTCTCTTAAAAAGCTAAAATAAAGGCTAGAAATCCCCAACTACCTTATCTCTATTATTCTAGAGGGGCTCCGGGCCAAAGGTGGAATATTGACAGATTAGTCTTTTCCTATTCATAAGTTGTCAATATATACGACTTTTAGGCACTTCAACTTATTTTCTGTATCCAGGCCTACCATAAAGTTGCTTTAGGAATTGATCGTGTCCTTAAGAAAACGCATCAGAAAACTTCAATTGGAATTAATATCATAATAGAACTTCTCTATAACCTCGATAACAATTGGTCGTCTAAGCGACTTTGAAGCGTAATACTTAAATTTTTGCTATCATCATGTAGTTTTTGACCTATTACTTTTCTGTAGAATAAACATTTAATTGTATCATGAGCTTCCAAATGAAACATGGGGCGTATTTCATGTATTTATATCCGAGATACGCTAAAACTAATCCCAACCCGCATTCATTTATTTACAAAGACTTACGCCACAGGAAATTCATCATTTTTTGATTGAGACAAAATTATGGCTATTTTCAAGGTCCGCTAATGAGCTTAGTAATTACTGGAGATCCCAAATTGTGCAAGTACAGAGTACTGGGTGAAAGTGGGTCGGAAAGCATCAATAATACCTTCGTGGTCAAGAAAACTAAAAGCATAAGTATGAAATATTGCCAGATAGGCTGAGACATAGATTGCTTACTAAGATTTCAGCGTATCCCTTATTTTTTAACGTAGATTTTTTTGTAGGTAAAACTGTAATTATAAGTTGCGCGCACAATGTTATTGATCATGAAGAGCCCCGCATACGCGCGATGACTTGATACATGATACTAACAAGCTTTTCAACAGCCAGTTCCATCACAAATTCTATCTAAGCATTAAGTTGCAGATTAACTTCAAAGATGACGTCTCATCAACTCGCCATTGCAAAGGCTTCGCTCTTAGCTGGGCTTCTACGACCCGACCCAACTCCCGTGTCCCGAGAAGAATCATTAAAATTTCATACTCTCTTAAAGGCAGTCACGGTAAAATGCTCGCGCGAGAATATCCAGGTTTGATCAAACATTCTGTTCGATAGATCAAATTGATGACTAAAAAATCACTGAGGAAAGTTATGCAAGCAATGGACATTGGAGAATATCTATCAATCTACATCGAGATCAGTAGCATTAGGAAAATATCTCGTAGCTTTTACGGCATCTCTCGTTGAATCAGAATTGAAAAAGGAAGCTGACTCTAAACCCAAGCCATCAACTAAAAGACAGTGTTTACATGTTCTCTACTTAGTCAATGATATTCTTTATCATGGAAAATATCGCATCAATCATTCCTCGATCTGTAGTGAGATACAGCCTATACTTATTAGCTTAATCGGAAGCTGCGCCTCATTCAAGGGATCTCCAAAGCATCACGGTAAATTAAAAGATCTAATACTTTTGTGGAAAGAAAAAAATTACTTTACCAATGACTTCATTGATAGCCTTCTTCTAGCGCTCGAAAATGCCCTTGAATCTAGAAAGCAAGTTGAGTTACCTGCAGATAACGACAAAAAAGAAGGAAAAGCATTACTCCCTAAGTCTACTCCATATACTTTGCCAGCCAGTCATGGTGACCCTTCTACTCCATGGTATGATTTGCCTGCAGGAAATCTAATGCCGCACATTATCCCTAACTCAACTCGACCTATCAACCCTGATATGATTAAGCCACTTCAATTTGTTTCTGGTCCAGCAGATGAGGTTTTGGTAGCAGCGGTTAAAAAGTTACTTGATGATGTAGATGAAATGTTTACAGGTGAACACGAAAGTGATGAGAGAACGTTATGGGATATTGATGAACTTGGTCAACCGATTATCACTGACGAGATTACTGGTGATGTCATTGATGGCGAAGGTTACTATGGATGGTCTAGAAATTTTTGCGAGAAAATGAAAAAGCGAAAAAATGGTCAAAATATTCCTAGAAAAAGTAATCACACTGGATGGCAGGATAGAAGCATAAGTTCAAGCCCTGAGGCAAGAAAGAGGAGATATAGCGGCTCAGGTGGATCCCCTGATCGATCTCGCAGACGTCGGAGATCTTACAATTCCTCTCGTTCTCCATCATCGAATAGTTCCAGAAGTTTATCTCCTCAATCAAGATCAAATAGTAGAAGTAGACCAAGGAGTCCTTTTCGTCGTACATCTTCTTTTGATAACAGATCGAACGCATTACCACCTAAGGAAGAAATCCCTACGCAACCAGTGTCGGCACCGATACCACCTGCCTTTCAACATGTTATAAATGCAAATTTCCCGCACCCACTTCCTTTGCCTAACATGAATATTAATGGACCCAATCCATTTGGAGCTTGGCCACCACAGCTTCCACCACCACTTCCATTTCCAATGGATCCCAACTCACAACAGTTCGCTGCGTGGCCACCAATTCCTTTTCCACCTCAACCTGGACAAATAAACCAGCATTCTACTCCATTTCCATTCCCTGGACCCAATGGATGGCAACATGTTCCAAATGGTAATGGTCATCCGTTTGAATGGAATGGTACTCAATCAGGAGGAAATGATGGAAATAGAAGTAGAGGTTGGTAATTAGTTGGTTGATGGATAGAATCTTTTAATTATCTGAAGCAGTGAGTGAAAAGATTTGGAATATTTCGAAAATTTGACTAATCAACAAATTGATAGAGTATTCTTTTTTCTTCTTGGGGGGAAGAAAAGAAATGATGGGGAGATAGAGAAATATAAGTAATTTCTAAGCTATTTTTTCGAACATACTTGTAGAACTAATTTTTAACAATTTAAGGCCCTAAGAAAGAGTAAAAAAGAAAATGAAATGGAGTAATAAGTAACTATCCACTGTGGTACAGTGATGTGTTTTCTTCCATGTTTTTGCGATTTCTTAGTATATAGCATATGTATCATAGCAATCGTCGTATATTTTTATGAAAGTGAATCAATTGATCTGTCGGTCGTATAGGAATCTTTCATTGTGATGTGATGGGATCAGATGAAGCACTGTTTTACCTTTCAGTACAGCATGGATACATATATCTGATTCCTTCGTCTTCTCTTTGATGAGTAGGGACAAGTTTACACCCAGAGAAAGAAGGGGTGAGGGAGGCACTAGGCACTATATATACACATGTCTTGGAGATATTTCTTCCATTTCAATCACCAAGCTTCTTGCTCGTATCAGACCGCTAGATGTGTCCTAATCGGATGAATATGCAATATGCAAATTGGCCAAAAGCTATTATTTTTTTCTTTCTTTCTTTCTTAATTTGATTGATTTCATTTAACCCGATCAGGCACCCTATGGCTCCATGCAGGTGACTATCTACACCATAATTCACAAGGAGGAAACCAATTTGATAAAAACCCCGTAATTCCTGTCTAGCTTTTGTCTAGATAATTTCAAAGTTTCCCATTAGCAAGTGCGTCTACAAAGTACATGCAGTGTGAAATCCGTCTGACGCCTTTTTTTTTCCAGCCCTATTCGATCTTTTTTTCTTTATCACCGCCGCCTCGCCTTGACTAACAAGTCGAAAACTGTTCTAAATAAGCCTTCGTCTAAAAAATTCCCACTTGGGCTTTTCTAGCCGCATCCTATCCTCTGGCCTTTTGAATCTTCTTGGCCTCATACTATCTATCTTTTGACTTTCGCAGGATTTCTTCCCCTCGTCTTCTCGCCCACTTGGAACATGCCATGATATCACATGCCTGACGTTTTGCGACGGATGCCCCCCTCCCCCAACATTGGCACTTTGGGTTATCAACTCCCGGTACTTTTCTTCTGTGCAGATAAGAAGTGAGCCCGATGTGCTCGATCTTATCTGCATTGCTATACTGCTTTGTGCCCTGCTAAGGTTAATTTTTAATTCTTGATTCTTTTTTTTCTTTTTTTATTAAAAAAAAAAAAAACTTTCCAAAGATCAAAAACACGCAAGAATTTTGGGCGTTGCTAAATAGCAGGAAAAATCTCTTGAAAAAAAAAAGGTCGTCTCACAATAACTGAGATTCTGATACTCAAAAAAAAAGAGATTGTTATTCATGCTAGCTGTTGATCGTTTAACGCTTCTCGCCATGACTTGAGCTCGTTTTCAATCGTCAGCTATTCTTTACGTAGAAGCACTCGATACTACGAGACGGGTGACACTTATTACAGTCTTAAGTAGATGAAGATATCTAAAAGCATCCTTACTTAGATTAAATCCCTTCATATGACTAATTATAGATACTATACAATTATGAAAAAAAAGGAGAAGACCTCATATCGAGGTGTAAATAATGAAGATCTGGAGACAGTATCATCATCAGATTATTTTCAAGTTGCGTAGAGTCGACCGTAGTTGGAAATTATTTTGGATGCGTTACCGTCTGTAGCATGGGGCTCGACTGTCCATGTTTATTAGGAATTACAACAGGAACGTATGCATGTATTTCTCAATTCACACCCCGAGAGAAAAAAAGAATAGTGGGTATTAATCTTTTGTCCAATCAGAACCGTCAAGTATCTGACTTTTTCAAGGACCCATTAAGAGTCTTTACGCAGCCTTCCTTTTAACACAGACAGACCATCACCAAATGTAAATCCGAACCACTGACCGAGATACGATGTGATAATCAGCGAGTTAAGCAAGTAGAACCAAATAGCATGTTCGAATGGAAATAGTTGGAGAAAGCTTCCGTGAATTATAGATAATGTCAAGATGATGAAAAGGGGGGTCAGATCGGAAGTCAATGTGTACTCCAAGTCTAGATCATGGAATGGCTTCAATGCGTTCAAATTGTATATAGCAAGAGAGTTATTTTCTCATATATTTACTTTTCTTCACTTTGAGATCTTATTATATAGTTCTGATTAAATCGACAAAATCAATTTAAAGACCTTTACAGATCCTGCGTCACAACTAATGAACATTTGTAGCATAGAGCATGCTATTTTGGTAGTTGGTAGTTCTGGAGCTACAATAATCGAAAATGCTGCGATAAGGACTTTCTAGCTCTGTAAACGATATCGGCTGCAAAGTGTCGTGCATAGGAGAATATCTCCCGTATCTGCTGGGCCTTGGATAAAAAAAAAAAGGGCATTTGGATTACAGCCATTGCCAATTTTGTCGACATTATTATTGCGAATCGCACACTAGCTAAGTGGTAGAACTATTAGGGAATATGCATGAATAATACCTTCAGGAATCAAAGTCAGTTAGCGAAAGATACTAACGGTTTTTTAGAAAATAAATATGAAGAAAAAGATAATCGACACCAAGAACTTCCAATGTGAAAAGTTTATCATCTAAAGTGACAAATCTATAAGCTGAACCTACAATTTTAGCGTCGTCAAATCTAAATTTTTGTCTCGAGGATCATCATTAAATATCCAAGAACATAGAAGTATCGACATTTCTGTTTCTTCCATTTTAAAGATAGAGATTCTGAACGATCCGCAACGCCCCGAATCTAATTGAAGACAATCATCTGTAAAGCTACTTTGAATCGATTCCACGATGATTGGAAGTCGATAATAATTTACGTGAAAGCTCTACTGCGAAAATTTGTCATAATGAATCGGCAGTTTAAGTATCTTTTACCTCGTTAAATAGAGAGGTCCACTCCGAGTCGTCAAAATTCAGGCCATGAGCGGGATTCACTTCTAAAAGACATTGTAAAATATACAGTTTATAAAATACAGATTCCGATACGATTTGTGCAACTCGCTTGAGACTTAATGGCGTGCGGAGATAAAAGTGTGTGTATTGTGTTGAAAAGGTCATTAAATTTATCCTACTCATCTAGCCTTTTATTCATTTTTGCCTTCCGTTTCTTTTAATAAGTAATAGTTGGGGGATGGCAGTGTAGGAACGAACACGAAAATCAGTATTCGCAACATTGTACTTCATTCAGTGGAGAACCAATAACTGAGCTTTGAGTCAATATGGTAGCAAAAAATTGGCCAGATTATTGGCGTATTGCGAAGGATACACGTTGATGACCTCAAATGTGATATTAAAGCTGCATTACTAAAGGCTTTTCCTTGAAAATGGTGTAGGCTGTAGGTCGCCGAATAGCATTCACAGAATTAATAGATCTACCTTGAGCTGTCCTTATAATTTATAATCTGGTCGTACCTCTCTTAGAATTCCAAATTAGCACGATCTGATCCCTGGTGCACATGTTTTGCGAGGTAGTTAAAGATATATACTGCATATATGACTGCAACACTGATGCGTGCCGAATCCTCCGTGGCCACGAATGATTTATACACGACCACTAGTCGACTGTTAAAGGTAAATCGAAAATTATTCCAGATTGAGCCATTATTAGGCCAAGTATATTCGAGATGAGAATCTGCGATAAAATAAATAGTTTTTTAACACCGCTTTGGAAAACCCTTTAAGCATCTCCCAACGCGGTATCAGGAAGTGATTGGAAAGTTTGGGCCGCGTAAGCTACATATGTATTTGCTTCTCAAAGTTGTGGCGAGAGCTGGATTATATGTAGGATTTGAGCACGAATCAAAGCATCTACTAGCTCAGCACAAGGCGATTCATCATTTCCATGGCAGAAGAGAAGAGCACGTTTAGGTGGTAAGCCTCTCTTCTGATACTCATTCGTGAAGATAGAGCCACTCCGCTGCTTTATGTCATAGAAAAGCGCTTTGAGTTTGTGCTAGAACACAATTGCACTGATAAGGGGTCGTAAATCAGGAGATTGACAATGCTCTAGATAGCGATAAATTTCTAGCCTTGAAGGAATCCTGATGAATGTAATCAACTTGTAATTGCCATTGCGTTCTAAATGAAGTGTGTTGTGTGTTAGGGCACGCTTGGAAAATGCGTTTCCAATCTTTTTTTAAAAAAAATCACCTCTTGTGTATATAGTCTATGGCGCGGTGACAATGTTTATTACACAATAGGTGATTCAACCATTCTTTAGGTCACTCATGCCTCAGATTTCATTTAAAGGTGTCATTACGGAGTACTGTCGCTATTCCTTCACAATTGATCTCTTCTTACCCCTTGATATTCATCCAAACACGCTGACACCATTCTCTAAATATCCATCGCGCAAAACGTGAATAGGGCCGTTGAGGACTCAAATCAGTCATCTTCTGTCTCGAGTTGGGAGAAGAGCTCGGATGGTATACCATACTACCATCTGACCTGAGTTTCCAATCGCCAGGAGTTTGACCTTATTCAAATTTGCGTAAGGCTGGGTTCAACTATCTCGAGCCGTATAATAGGTAAAAAACTTGAACTTTTTACCCTGCAATTATGCAGAGAGACAAGGATTAAAGTCGCGCTAGATAGGGTAATGCAGATTCGTACAGGGCTATTCTCGCGCTAAATTACCATTCTGACGCTGCAGCAGCATCTTTTTTTGCACTTTGAATATTTTAGCGTATTTACCTATTTTATGGCTCGACATAGTCATAACAAATGACGTAAGTGTAATTATTTGCAATCGCACATTATACAGCCGCACCACTTTTATTTCCAACGGTAGTTAGACTCACCCGACTCAGTGGGTGGGCTTAACAGTGATTAGAGATATAATCGAGATATTCAAGTAATTAATTGTTTATTGCTGAGATGCTGAGATGCAAAAATGCTGGAAGAAGAATCTACCGTCTACCTTAAATCCCTAATCTACATGGATAATTTTTGAAGTTTGTAGATGAGGCAATTCACACATTGGCCTGCCAGAAATTCCAGGCAAATATTGTAAACTTTAATTAGCATTTACACCACTAGGTACGTGATTTAATCCCTGAAACTTTGCTCTACACTACCCCTACTACCCTAATAAACCCTTGACTTACTGCACTATTGAGTGAGATTTGGGGCAAAATTATCATTGACAACAGCTAGCAGCTAGAATACCAGGCTCGGGTACAAAACCTCATAGCTGAAACCTTATACCATTACCCCTATCATGTGCAATCGCTATTTATGTGAGAATGATATTAACTATTTAGAAATCTTCGAGTGTTCGAAACGAGGCCAATGTTCATACTTTGAACGATATTGTACGAAAGAAAAATGATTAATCTCATTTTACATCAAACAGAATAGCTAGAAGTTGTGGAAACAATAGCTAGTGTTTTTTTCTTTTTCCTAGCTGCTCAACATTGAAGATCTTTACTAACTTTGTAATATTTTCTTGGAATGCAATGACTACTTACAACTTCAACTTTTGCCTACATTGAATACACCTTTGTTAACTAAGTTGAAGTTTCCTATTTCGTGATCGCAAATGCCGCATAATATAGTTGAGGCTACTCGACAGTCTAACCCTATTGATCTAAGTGAGAGCTACGATCCAAAATGGCTTACAGATAAAACGATCATAATTACTGGAGGAGCTTCTGGCTTTGGGGCTGCTTTCTCTCGACACTGGGCTTCTCATGGCGCGCATATTATCATCGCAGATATAAATGATAAGCAAGGAAAAGCTTTGGCAGAAGACCTTCGTAAAATTTCTCCACATACCCATTTCATCCATTGCGATGTCACGAACTGGAAATCGCAGGTGAACATGTTTCGTGAAGCAGCTAGACTTTCTCCTCATGGTAGTATTGATGCTGTAGTAGCTAATGCTGGGATTTCGAGTGCACTCCCTGGATTTGAGGAAACAGGAGACCTAGATCAAGATGATCCTCCTCAGCCTGAGTTTAAGGTGCTAGATGTCAATCTCATTGGAGTCTTATATACTACAAAACTTGCGATATTCTGGCTACAGAAAAATACTGTTATCGAAGGGACTCTGTCGAGACTTTCATCGCCATCTGAACAGAGAGAAAACCGGGATAAGCATCTTCTACTGATAGGTTCAGTTGCTAGTCTTCTTGGTTTACCTATACTTGAGTATACTATGAGTAAACATGCTGTTTTAGGACTCTTTGTCAGTATTTTTGATTTTTAGAGGCCATATCTAACTTCTAAATAGAGGACTATGCGTGCGATAAGCTTCATGCAGGGAATCCGTGTAAACAGTAGGTTAAGACCATTATTTTGCAGATTTTTCTAAAGTATTCAGTCCTCATGCCGTATTTCATCGATACACCTATAGTTCCTACTAAAGCTCGTCTCCTCCTTGCAGGTGGCGGTCTAGGACGAGAAGAAGATGTTGTTGATGCTGGTACGCGGCTAATGGCAGATAATCGTATAAGGGGTCGCTCCCTTGTTATTGGCCCAAAAGTATATATTGATGAAGACTGGCAGCTAACGAGCAAGAATTCAATTGACGGGAATCCTGTGGCTGTGTGGGAAGCCTTCGCACACGAACATGAGCAAGTTGGTAAGTGTAACTCTCAGATTGAAGATTACTCGGTTTTGTACTGCAAGACGAGTTATATATTAACAACATAAAATAGATGTTTTCACAGCTCGTTTCATAGCCCTGCTTAATCGTATCGAGGCTATGAGGGGATGGGTTGGGTGGATAAAGGATATCGCCCGAGCTTTATTATATCCATTTAGGAAGTGGATCAAAGTCGGGCGTAGCCTGAAGAGGGACTGTTTTTGCCCAAAAAGGTGATGATTAAGTTAAACATTTCACTTCGACTGTACCTACTTTTTGTTTATCACAGGCGCTTAATGTATTTTCATTTTCTTGTATATCATGTCAAATAAATTCGCAACTGGCGTGTTTTAGTTAATTAAAAAGAATGAGGATTTAGGGTTTAGTCAGGGTCTTGCTAGATCTAAGTAGATTTCCGCCTCGAACTAGCCGGACCCACAGCGGATAGTATTTATTGCCTTGCCTAGGACCTCTTTTGGATAAAAACAGATAATCATCGAATTACTCTGAATAATAATTTCAAAGGAAGTTTGATTTGTATGAGCATGAATATAATCATATTCAGAAAACAGTTTAAAAATTAGGTTAGGTCAATAATACCAAGATAACTGCTCTCCAACACTTTACAACCTCCCCTAATTCTTAAGGCAAAATAAAGCGTCTTCTCATTTTCAGTGGGCCTCAAATTCCCATTTCATATTTCCTATAGTTCAAATTACTGACGATAATATAGATTAATATTAAAATTAATAGGTTTTTAATATCTAAACATCAAGACTTGTTAACCTATTTCTCTTGAAGCTAAATAGGTGCACTCGTTCTCGTACTGTAGCAGCATCACATATGTAGCTGTTGATGGATCATTTATTAAGATTATGAGCTGTTTAAGGACATGACATTACCTCTGCAATGTAATAGAGGAACTTTTACTATTATTCGTAAAAGTTAGCGGATTAAGTAAATGGGTAATATTGAGTGTATATCTAATTGTATGGATAAAAAGATGTAATAGATCAATACTCTCCATTGAAGGCAAAAGCTCATTGTTATATAACTGTAAAAAAATGGTGTTAGTTGATGTTCAAATTATTGGCCTGAAATATCCGGCAGTCGTAAACAAAATCAGCAAATTCATTTCCATGCCCCGATTTCTCCACGCTTAAGATCTTCGCAATCATCAACGCGAATGTTGTAGTTATCCATGGCCCAGACATTTATTTTCACGACTCGGTTATAAATGATTAATCGTCATTTCACGCCTTTCAAACATGTGTCTAATCATCAGAATAGAAACATGTATATCTGCTCTTAATTTAGCAGGGGTTGTACAGGAAGTTAGAGATCCCTTTGTTGTTAAGAGCAAACAGACAAAGTAAAAGAAGGATCTGTGTAGTTTGTAAAAGACTATCATAGCCCGTGCGTGTTGATGGATTGGTTGTGTTCTATCGATAGAAAACAGACAGTATTCAGCCACAACTCCTAAGCATTGTTATGGTAGCCTTTCATATATTATTTATCTCATTCTTTTTCAAAGAGATTAAAAGTTAAATAAAAACTAAATCTAGACAATTTGTCAGTTTAGTTTAAGTTTTTTTACCGTGTCGGCTCTAGCCAGCGTACATAGCACATGACACGTATGGAAGACATCTAGAATACACGGTCCTCCAAACAACAGCAGTGCCCACCCGGTGCCAAATTTCTCCCAATACACCATCCAGATGCTAGTTACAGTAGGTCGAATAGGTAGGAACGTATTCACTATGACCCAAAAGGCCACAGACTGAGGGAAAAGCTAAGGAGAAAACCTCAGCAATTCCTCCCGTAATCATTTTCGACGAGCAGCCGCAGTCCCCCTCCACTAAGCCGTACAGGGATCCAACCTGTCCCTTCTAGAAAGTCCAACCAGCACCTGACCACTTGCGCCACCAGCTTATTTTCATTAGGGTTTGTGTATTCGGAAGTGCAGAGCCCTTCACTCCACTCTGACTTCCTGGGACAGTCGTGGGGATGCTTCGTAGAGAGGGTGATGGGGGCTTGTGATATAGAGACGAAGCCGATTGAGTCCCGCGAGAATGAATGGGGATCCTGAAGGGTAGGATGATTGTCTCTCTGCTTTGCTCCTTTCTAACGAGAGAAAGGGTTTTCAGGTGCTACTTCGTGGAGGTGCAGAGTAGGACTTGGACGCCCTGAGAATTTGTTAGGATTAGGCCTTAGGCCTCTTTTAGCGATTATGTAATTAAGGGGTATATATAGATTTAAGATAGAAGCCCCTCGAAATCAATTCCATCATATATTCATGTAACTAGACATAGCCAACAAATGGTAGCATTACCTATAACTGTTTGTTTCACCAGTTTTAAAATACACTAGGAAGTCTCAAAGATTCGTTTTCAGACTCAACCAGAAGGTTAACTTAACCATTTCCCCCTACTCTAATATGTTGCCATCTCATCGTCCTTAACTTCAATCGTTAATTTACAATCACGCCCATTTATCTTATGGACGATAGCAAGAAAAATCAAGAGCTTATTCAAACTGCTCACCAATTGTTTTTGCTTATCTTCACACGACCAGCGTTTATTCATGCCTGGGCGAGCAGCAATCTTCAATAACTTGGGTTGACGAAAACTTTGACCAATTAGACACAGGAACACAAACTTCAAGTATCGTTGTACCTCTTGCGTGGCTTAACAGTTACGATAGAGCTGTGAAGGCTGCCGAGCTTGTCCAGGCAGGCTT
>PEDP01001043.1:0-14593 GCA_002918395.1 Erysiphe pulchra | reverse complement strand
GTTTTTTTAAATTGAAAAAATTTTTCAGGTAAGAAGAAATTGGTGATGTTTTCGTATTATTAGGGTTCAAAGATGTAGTCAGCATCAAACTCGCGTGTATAAAACTTTAATTTGAATCGTTAACCAGGCAACTAAGTCACATGACCAGTTTTTTTCGAATGCACATTACGGCTCGATGCTTAGTTCAGCTAATCAAACCTAACGAACTCTCTTTACAAAAGTTAGAAAGGGCTTTGGTAAATAGGATGGTCAAATGGTACAAGCACTTAAGAGGATTGAAGTGTTGGAAGCTAAGGTTGCTGATAGTCAGCTACAGAAAAGATAGAGGGTTGAATTAAGTCCCAACTCAAATTTATTTCAATTAATGACATCTATATAATTCAAAAATAAATTTCGGGGGCTGTAGATACTTTCACTGTAAAGAGCGAAGCCGAAAGTATAGTGTACAATTAAAATTCTGTTTTAGTCATTTGAAATAAATTTGGTATGAATCGGTGGAAATAATGAGGTTAAAAAATAGGATTCCGTGAGAGGCGGGCGAAAAGCGGATGGGGGCGGGGTAAGAGCTAATTGTTTCATCTGAGACCAAAAAATAAGAGATTGCCTTTACGATTTGAAACTGCGGTACCTGGATTGTATTGAAAAAGTGACGTATAGAGCGCACTTCAAAATTGCTGATAAGCAGTGAAGAGCCAATAAAAATCTCAGGAGATAATGAAAGTGATAAGTTATGAAATATCAATGAACTCTTACTTCCAGTCCCAGTTGCAAGTACCAATGTTTCCGTGGCTTCCACTAACGGAAAATCTATCTTATAAACTTAACTTCTCTACAGAAAAGTTCATTGACCAAGTCTTCAGAGACGCCGCGACGAGTTTTGAAGCTTAAGCATATTAGAAGAGTTTACAGAGAGGAATTGAATTCTCTGCAACTGTACAAGTAGCTCTCAGTGCGGCAGGATCCTCAGCTAGTCTAGATGCAACGATAATGATTTAATTACTAACAACTCCGATTTATCATTAGCAAAACTACTTGTAGCCTTCACTAGGGCGTAAGGCCCCTGAGCAACACATCATCATTTAAAGTCTCTTAACTCAGCTATATTGTAAGTTTTAGCGAGGTGTTAGTGGTTAGTGGTTATAGGTACGTCAACACGCCAACTTCAGCGTCTTTATGGGAATTTCTCTCGTCTAAATTGAAACTAAGGCCGACCTACTGGCGCTAAATATTAGCAACCTAAATTAGCTTAGTATTGTCTAGCGAATATTATTGGTCCAAGTATTATATGATCAGCCTAAAATAAACTTCAAGTAGGTCTAACAACAAAGTCCCAACAGTTAATTATAGTTAGTTTTAGTGTTTAAGCCGTAAATAACTTTGGAGAAGCCATTCTTCCTATTTAATTGTGCAGCACGTAGTTAGTTTTAGTTGAGTCATGGAAAGACTACAACTAGAGTGACTAATACTCTAACCCTGGGTATCAGTCTTTCAAAAGAGTCTCCCGTGGATTTTGATCCTCAAAGCTAGATAGAATAAAGCCCACTGTAATACGACAGGGCTAAAGTTCATCGGGTTTGCTCCTCGCCAACACACCAATCGCAGACTAATTTGTTAGCTTTTAAACTTATACATAACAACACCCCGCGTCCTGCAGCTTCCAAAAAGGTAATTTTTGTCGCCTTGCCTTGCGGCCCGAGGGTGGGGTTGGGTGGGGTGGGGTGGGGTAGGGAAGGCTGTGGTTTGGGTCCTCGAATGTAACACGACAGAAAATGTTGAAACAAAGCTAGATATAACCTATTCATCCTAAAGCTCTAAGAAATCTCCAAGAAAGGTACTAAGGAATTAAAAGCTCTCTGGGAGATTCTAAATTGCCATTTAAAGAAGGCAGCAACAATTCTAAGCTTGTGAAGTTAAATTTCAAAGCAAATTGTCTTTGGTATTTTTTTAAAAAAGAAGCACTGCGGTACCATCGAAGCTTCATGCAATTAATTCGTTAATCACCTATGATCTTTCTGGATACGATAGATTGATAATCCTTTTGTTCTTTAAAACAAGAGAGAAGAAACAGAAGAAAAGATGAATAATCTTCGACAAAATTTCTTCGGACAGGCCTCCAGAGCCAGCATTGGGAGGGAAATCAACGAGCCAAAGGCCGACTATGGTGATGTTTCCCAGAGAGGACAACCTACTAGGCAGAAAGCACCACCGCCTCGACCTCCTCGAGGATATCAGATGAGGATAGCAAAGATCGAGGATAAGACTCTACAAAGTCAATATATATTTAGCAACATGTGAGTCTCTCTCTTTAAGATCTCTAGAGGTAGAAAATATCTGATGGAGTAAAAGCTCTGCGGTTGCGCCACAGGATTTCCCACCTTCTTCTGATGGTACCGATTTATACTTAATACTTAACGGTAAGTATGTGGTCACTGCTCGGCCATTGCAAGGATTTCCACATGGATGCATTAGTTTATCAGATCCTCAGAGAACTTGGTGTGATGTTGGCATGATGGATCCTGTTATGGTTGAGTCCTTTGAACCCTTTTTACAAGGGTCAAACACGTATCTAGGTGCTGTAGATTTGGAAGTCGGTTTTGCATCAATAAAAAAGGTTACAGACACCCCATTCGATCAAGACATTTTGGCCGATATCTTTATCAGGCAGTTTGAGAACCAAATATTTGCACCTTCCCAGAGACTTCTCATGGACTACAAGAATATGCCTCTGATGTTCATCGTAAAAACAGTGCAGCTAGTTGATCTGAGCATGGAAAAAAAATCAGAAACAGCACCTACGTCTTCAGACTGGAGCTCAAGAGGAATCTTGACTAGACAAACAGCTATTACATTCTACAAGGACTCAAAATCTGTTATTAAGCTAAAAGGTTCATCAAAAAGACCTGCTGCAAATTCAATTATTGCTCCCGACTTCAAGTTTGAGAATCTGGGTATTGGCGGGCTAGATACTGAGTTCAGTGCTATATTCCGAAGAGCTTTTGCCTCTCGTATTTTCCCGCCTGGATTAATAGAAAAAATAGGTATTCAACACGTCAAAGGTATTTTACTTTATGGGCCTCCTGGGACAGGAAAAACTCTTATTGCTCGCCAAATAGGCAAGATGCTGAATTCTAGAGAACCTAAAGTTATCAATGGTCCTGAGGTATTAAATAAATATGTTGGTCAATCTGAGGAAAATATCCGTAAGTTATTTGCAGATGCTGAGAAGGAGTACAAAGAGAAGGGTGATGAGAGTGGTCTACATATTATTATTTTTGACGAGTTAGACGCCGTCTGTAAACAGAGAGGTAGTGGAGCGGGTGGTGGAACTGGTGTTGGTGATAGTGTTGTCAATCAATTACTTTCTAAACTTGACGGTGTGGATCAACTCAACAATATTCTACTGATTGGAATGACTAATCGCAAGGATATGATTGATGATGCTCTGCTACGACCAGGCCGTCTGGAAGTACATATGGAAATTTCTCTTCCAGATGAGCATGGGCGAACACAGATTCTCAAGATTCATACATCAAAAATGCGGGATAACGATGTTATGGATTCAGATGTTGATCTTACAGAGTTGGCGCAATTAACAAAAAATTTTTCTGGTGCTGAGATAGGTGGCCTAGTCAAGTCTGCCTCATCCTTTGCGTTTAACCGACACGTTAAGGTTGGCACCGTAGCGGGTGTTAGTGATGATATTGAGAACATGAAGGTTAATCGAAGTGACTTCATAAAAGCTCTTGATGAGGTCAAGCCAGCTTTTGGTGTGTCAGAAGAAGAACTTGATATTGCTATAGGCACTGGCATTCTTCACTTCAGTTCGCATATTGGAAACATTCTTAATGATGGACATCAATTTGTAGATTTGGTCCAAAATTCACCAGATACAACCCTTTTTTCTGTCTTACTTCATGGGCCTATAGGATCAGGAAAAACTGCCCTTGCAGCAAAAATTGCCAAGGACTCGGGCTTTCCATTTATCAAGCTTGTATCAGCTAAAAATATGGTGGGTTTTAATGAGATGTCCAAAATACAATATCTTAATAAAGTTTTCACTGATGCATACAAATCTCCACATAACATTGTTATACTAGACAATATTGAACGTATTATTGAGTGGGTACCAATTGGTCCTCGATTTCTCAACCCAGTGCTACAAACATTGATGGTCCTGCTTACTAACCAGCCACCAGCGGTATGTATCTTTCCAAATCTAGCTCTTAATTCTAACAATTACAAGCCTCGTCGAATCCTAATCCTAGGAACAACCTCACAGCGTTCGGTATTGCAACAATTGGATTTGCAGCAAATTTTTAACGCTGAGATAGCTGTTCCAAATGTCAACACGCATAGAGAGCTCACCTCTATTCTACGAGAAGTTCAGGCTTTCGAGGATGAGAATGATCTCGTCTCTAGTCTGAACACATTACGCGATATCACAGACACTGACCATGTAGGGATAGGGATTAAAAAGGTTTTACACGCCATTAGAATAGCCCAACGAGATGAGAGAAATATGACTGGTAGGTTTGCTGAAGTTATTTCGCAACAAATTGCTGCTTCGAGAGATTGATTGGACAATTCTTTCGATTAAACTATGGTATGTTATGGCTATTACTAACGCCCTGGGTTCGGTTCCGATTGATGAATAATTTATTATGTAATATTATGTAATATTATGAGACACGTATAAGACGCGCATTAGACTCAAATTTGTTTTTTAAAACATATAGTTTTTTAGATACCTTAGCAAAAGGATATGGTATCAAAATATGGTATGAACACCATGAGGCGAATTTTCGCGATGTCGAAACAATAAAAATTGAGTTACAAGTTAAATTTAAGCCTCGTGGAAAATAATCTACATTTATTTACTTTACTAAGCAGACCTTAATGTTGTTATGTCGCGGAAACCTGTTTAAACCTGTGTAGACAAGATCTATGAAGACCTATGGAAGCCGAGTGTCACTGTTTCGACCTAAAAAAACCTTTTGTCGAAATATAAGAACAAATTAGTATCTCGTTTAGTGAGAGACCATTTTTAGCTATTACATCTGAACTTCTGACCTTTTCCATTGTAATTTAGAAAAACTCCACTTCAAAGATCCTCAAAAAAATTAGATGCAGGTGTAAATCTAGAAATCCCGGGAGTGAGCAAAATGAAACAAAGGATTTTTTTGATCCCCAAAAAACTGCTATTTACTCAACTATAAGCTAGACTTAGAGAGAATCACGACCGGAGCTATCTTAAAAACGCAAGAATGGATCCCGAGCTTAATGCACTTTTCAAAAAGATTAGTGATGCGCTCTTCCAAAATTGGCCATGCTAAGCGAAGACAATTAGTAGCTAGCTCATTTTCACCATGGTATGTCGTGAAGACCTGAAATATTGAATATTGCTTTGAAGGCCTCTCAAATGGTGATAGTCTCCCAAGTAATAGTTCGATGCGGTACAACAGGTATGTCAGATTGTATATTTTCAAGGTCATATTAACAGCGTAATAAAGTCTGGTATAGAGTTTAAGCCTTTGCAATCGGGTCTGAAATGACCTCGCCACCTAATTCACGGCATAAAGGAGTATGATATCTTGGAGCCATATTTTGCTACTTCACTATTGTGTAAACTCAAGATAATGATTTTGATTCTGCAACAATTGAATTGGAATAAGCCTTTTTTGATTTCCATATGACACTTTTGAGATTGAATTTCTCCGTGTCTCTCTCGCCTAGCTCAACGGTACGTGTAAGCCACCAGCTGGTAATCCTCATCCCACTTCAGGGTTCCATGATTCGAAAATTTTTTACGAATCCAGGCCCCCACGAGAGCATTATAAATGGTCTTGATAATGATTCCTGCATCAGTCTCGAGGCCTTCATGCAGTAAGATGACGGAAGGCTGATAGCTATTTCTCAAAAGTCGAAGGGAAAGTTCAGTGTCTAGATCTTTATATCGTTGTTTCGCCTACTGTTTGACACGAAAATCCCAGCGCATAGTCGTGAAAAGTGTCTCATAATCGGACATATGAAATAAGTCTGGACGATTCTCACAACTCGCACTAAGTTCCAAGCAGAAGGCAAGATCGTTAGTTCCGCCATGATGATGAGTTCGAATCCCCATGAAGTTAAGAAGTTTGAGTCCTCTGTTTTCGTACCACTAGAAAAGACCGGATCAAGAGCTTAGCTTAGTATGCAGGTGGTTGAGGATTCCTAACTTGGGTGACGTATGTTAAAATCCCCACAAAGTAATCAGGGCGTATCTATGCAGTCCAGAGGAGTGGATGGACCTTCCCCGTCACCATTTGAGCCTGTGGGAGCGTTTTAAATATTCCATATATAAATTTTTCTTGTTGTCCCCTTGAGAAATGACTATTTGAACAACATCTCTGGACAAATTGCAATGCACCTGACATGATTTAAGTTGTGAGTCTCTACGTAAATGTGTAATAACTCAAGGTCTTGAGCGCTAAGTTGAAACGGGTGAGAATATTTCAAAGTCATTATGCGTCTTATTTCTCCGCATCGAGAGATCTTAGTATTTCCAAGTTTCTTGTATCATAACGACATCGATTTGATTTCCTTGTGCCGAAGTGAGCGCCAAATTAAGTGCAGATGAAGATCTACCAATATCAAGATACATAATTTGGAGATCTTGTCTCCGCTGTTTGTGTCATACTATTTTGATTTAGAGGTAGAGCCATTGTGCGCAGGGTTAAAAGCTCCAGAAAATAAAGATGGTAACATATATTTTGCCCCATTTTCACCCCCCTTGACGCATCACCCCTTTTACGCGCGACGCCTACCGTGAAAAAAAAGTCACGTATATCTTCGATCCAAATTTTAAGGAGAAATTATTCAAAATTAAAATTCTAATCTAACTTTCTCCTCTTATTTTCGCCCTTCTTTCTCTTCTCATATTTTCAAGATCTGGTATAGAAATTGGATTCTAGTTAGGAATATTATGTTACTAAAGTGGAATATTGGAACTACCCTGAAGAACCAAAATTTTTAGAGCTCAAAATTTAATTGAACAGAAAAACGTAGTTAGTAAGAAAATGGTAGTTACTAAGATTGGTGTCTAAAAGACATTCGGCTTTTTAAGACAGAGTAATGTGGTATTCATATTTCGAAAGATTGATCACCAGAGCAGAAAAAAATTCATTAATCTGTTCTCTTCAATTAAATTTAATTTTCACTATGATATATGTTTTGGAATAAAAGAATAGACTTACTTATATTGTCGTTTTTTGAAAACTTACATTTCGCATGTTCAACATATCGCGTGAAAATAAGTTCCTTTACTTGAATTATACAGGGATACTTACTAGTGGGCTTTGTGTATGGGCTGGGACGTGGGACCCAGTACCTCAACTAAATTTCCTATAACTGTGACGTCTCCAATGCACATCTTGCATCTGTGATATATATCAACATGATATCAAAAGACGCAAAGAAGATAGGAAAAGCGAAAGATTTGGTCAAGCTAAACCCAAAAGATGCGGAGGCGAAATTCCAGGAGATCATTTCACAACCTCCAGTAGTAACTTCAGATGCTGCTGTGCGAGAATATGAGACTGCTCTTATAAGCTTAGGACAATTATATCGAGACCAAGAGTACATGAAGAGAACCGAACCCAAATGATGAGAAAATCTTTCTGACGCGATGCAGAAAACCTGACCAGCTTGTGGAATTGATCACAAAGAGTCGAGATGTGCTATCTTCTTTCGCCAAAGCCAAGACAGCGAAGCTTGGTATAGATTGATCACTAAAACATATGTCGATGAGGTACTAAAATTTTACACAGTTAGACAGCTTCTTGACCTATTCCATGGAATTCCGAATACTCTTGACATACAGATTTACGTCACAAAATCATGCATTGCATGGGCTACATCTGAACGTAGGGGATTCTTACGGCAAAATCTCGAAGTTCGTTTGGTTAATCTTTTTATGCAAAAATCACAATACTATGAAGCATTAAGTCTTATAAATTCTTTATTAAAGGAACTCAAGCGGTTGGATGACAAACTAGTCCTGGTAGAAGTTCAGCTTCTCGAATCTCGTGTATACCATTCTCTAGATAACACGTCCAAGGGGCGCGCAGCATTAACATCGGCTCGCACCTCAGCTGCATCAGTCTACACACCACCTCTCCTACAAGCTGAACTTGATCTACAATCAGGCAAACTACACGCAGAAGATAAAGATTTCAACACAGCCTTTTCATACTTTATAGAGGCTTTAGAGGGGTATCACTCACAAGATGAAACAGAAAAGGCAACTTCTGCACTTCAGTACATGCTCTTATGCAAAATTATGCTCAACCTCGCAGATGATGTTAATCAACTTTTAACGTCAAAGCAGGCAGTCAAATATGCTGGCCAAAATCTCGACGCTATGAAAGCTATAGCTCGTGCACACTCTAACAGATCTCTGGAAGAATATGAAAAAGCCTTAGGTAACTATCCCCGTGAACTCGGCTCTGACCCTTTTATTCGAAATCATCTTCGTCACCTCTACGATGCTATGTTGGAACAAAATCTTACCAAAGTTATCGAACCCTTTTCACGTGTTGAGATTGCACATATAGCCAAAATGGTTAGTTTAGACACATTACAAGTCGAACGAAAATTAAGTCAGATGATCCTGGACAAAATGATTATTGGGGTTTTAGACCAAGAAGCGGGTTGTTTAATTATTTTTGATGAAACAGAAAGAGATGAAGGTTATGATGCCGCATTGGCAACTATTGAAAGATTAAGTAGTGTAGTAGACGTTCTCTACACAAATCAGGCGTCGCAATTGGAGTGAAAAAATATATATGGGATTAAAAATTTACCTCTCCTGCCCCAAAGCTAAAAATAAACCTTGTGCCATTCAATTTGTGAAAGAAAAAATTACAACTTTGAACAATCCATCTCCAATTATAAAAAGTAATTCTGACTCATAAACCTCCATGCCGTATCATTATTAATATGAAGCCTCACAGTTTTAACGAATTTTATTGGGTTCCAACGAATTTAGAGATACTATACATTGATTTTTTTCTTCTCCAATCAACCGAGATCCAGATCAGGCCGTTTTTTTTCTTTCATTTTTTTGGCATTCGATATTATGTGTTGAATGACAAGAACTAGTCGGGAATAAAGGGTAGAGGTAGAGTATCAGGTATTGAATTTTTGACATTATCATTAAGAAACAATCATAAAACCAAAAAAAATAATCCAAAATAATTGTAACAATCGAATGTCCCTTTAAAAGGTCCTGTCTTTCCTTAATAATCCAAACTAGTTTTCTCACATTTTATTTCTTGTTTTTTTTTTAAATAATACTTCAAAAAGTGCTTCTTAGTGGTCAAAATTTTGCGAAAATTCTCTTTCGGCTCGCACTCTTTCTCCCACCAGCAAGGCAAAGAGCCGCATTGCAATGACTTTTTCGTCCCATCCAGGAACAACTCCTCGGAATTCATCGACAACTTCGAGATGCCATTGCTTGAGCTTCATGCGTTCACCTTCAGCACTGTGTACGTATTTACCCAATAATTGACTTATGACTCTTGTACTATTTCGTCGAGGTTTCTGTTGATGGTTTTGCATAGAATAAGTCTCAGAAGCTGGACTGCTTTCTCGGTCGTTCTCTGATTTCCATCTCTGAACTATCTCATCTAGGATAAGCCAGTGATTTCGAGTCCACGTAACTGCTGAAGGTGGGCTAAATATTGGAGAAGAAGCTATGGGTGATGAAGAGACAAATGTCACTACCTTACTTGGGCTTCTTGAAAAAGTAAGACGTTCAATCTGTGACTTAAGGGGAGAGCGAAGGCAAGATTTGGTCGGTGAGCTGGTAGGTGTCGTTGGTGGCTTTTGCTTCTGTGGCGTACTATTCAAATTACGATCAAGGTTATTTTTTAAAGTAGAAAATTTGACTGGTAGGTTTTTATTCTGTTTTTCACTGCAAATAACCTGATTTGATGATGATGGGTCTATATCACGATATTGTGAAGACAGGAAATAGTCATTTGATTTGCTAGAGGTTTCGAAACTTTTATTCGTGATATTTGATGACACTGGAGATAATGCTCTCTTTCTGGGCGAAAAGATATTCTGAGATATTACTGTTGAAAAAGAATTCGCTTTTGGATGAGACCTAAATCCCGAACTCTGAAGTGAAGGAGATATTTTATGATCATTTGAAGAATTTTGAGAATTATGAATATCAATTTTGGAATTTTGAGGTTGAAGTGATTTAATTGAATTTAATGCCACTGTTGGTAATTGTCTCGTAGGCGATACATTAAGAAAGCTGGAATTAGTTGAGTCCCTTGTCTTACGTACTGTCGGCCGGAAGTTTGATTTTTGTGGAATCTGATAATCAGAGATATTTACCTTCTCAAGAAAATTATTCTCACGAGGCTTAGAAGCTGAGAAACTTTCTTGTTTTGTATTGTTTTGGAGAATTTTAGTCCGTTGGTTCAATTTTTTTTTGTCGGAAATTCTCGACCCGGAAAACTTGTCATTAGAAGCTGTTATTTTGCTATTTGACCAACCAAAATCTTGGAATTTTGGAGTACTAGGTAGCTCATAAGGTTCTCTACTTTGACTATTTTGTCGAGAAGCCAAAGGTGTAGCTGAATTTATAGTTTCTAGTAATAAGTCGAAATCTTCCTCTTCATCACTATCCAGGCTTGAAGTCAAGTTGTTTAAATGAGAGATTTGTGACGGTTCTGGGATAAACGAAAACTTCTTAGGTTCTTGGTTCGTAGCATTATTGTTTTTTTGATCATTTTGACCTTCAATTATTTTGGGAGCAAACTCCCGACGAATCTCCAGAGTGTTCAATTGTTCTTGTTGAGCTTCTGATGTAAATCTCGAATTTTCATCAATAGATGTTGATTTTTCAAGTAATTCAGAAACCTCTGAAGAACGAGTATTTATGTAGCCCTTGTTGAGATTCCACGATAAACTTTCTAAATTATTTTTAAGAGGTAGTGGAATTTTTTCTAAAGCGCGACTCAGCACTGATTCTCCGTTAGTAGATGGACTTAAAAAGGGACTCAGAAGACTGTTGGAATCTAAATGAGCGGATTGTGGAGAAGACAGGTTCTCATGAGTAGAATACAAGGAAGCAGTTATGATATCTTCTTTCAAGCCTCTCGGTTTTCGATTATGCAATGATTGACATCTTTTTGAAATATGAGATGGCAAGGATGGAGATGATGATAATATTGATTTATGATTTAGGATATCTTTATTTGTACATCGACTACCTTCCTGATGTGACGTACCACTATGACGGGGTTGTTTTAATTCTAGAGAGGACGAAAATGATTCAGAGTGGGTTAAACATGAGTCTAGCTGACCTCTCGAAGTTTTCTGCATTGGAATTGTATGACTTGGAACTAGACTTTGCAAATCTTGAGCTAGCCCATCGGCTAGAGGAGAAGTTATTTTAGGGGTAGGTAACCGACACATCAAAGGATTTATATTCTCACCCAGTAGTGGAAGGGAATAGATTTTTGGGGCAGTCTTAAGTGCTTTTGAAGAATCGTGTTGTAAAATATTTGTAGACATTACTGATTTGAAATCTGATGTTGGGATGTCTGGAAGACATTCTTTAAACCTCTTGTTTGGTACGGATCCGGAAACTAAGGTTTTCTGATGATCACTTTGATCAGATTTATCTCCTTGATGAGAATTTTGATTTAAATCAGTGGAAAAATTGTCCTTTTTGAGAGATGTTTCATCATTAGATCTACTAGTAGATTTTTGAGTTAAATTCTGACATAAATTTGAGATACCTTTGGACGAAGAATCGGGAGGCTGAATAAGTTCCTGACCAGTCATTTTATCTTTGCGAATAGCAGTAGATGATCTTTGGTAGTTATTTTGTGTTACTAGGTTACTATGTCTTCTAGGACTTGTACAATTACGGCTGGATGACTTGAGATGTTCTTTTAATGATGGTACTGAGTCTACCGAGATCATGCTAAATTCTTCACTTTCAAGAATTGTATCCGATTCATGGTATTCAGAGCAGTGAATTGATTCAATAAGTTCCTGGTCGTCTTCGAAATTATGTATCTCCGAATGTTGATTAGATTGGAATGTACTTTCTATCGACTTTTTCTGATGATTTCGATCTGAAAATTTCTCTGGTGAGTCGGGTGATGGATAATATGTAGGATCTGATTTGGACCTCGCGCCATAGTTGCCATCTTGATGTAAATTTGAATTTTTAGCAACTTGTGAGTTTACATTCTTATTGACCAATAAATTTAACCCAGGATATTTCTCTATGTAGTTTTCGGATCTTTCCAAGCTAGAAGCCTCATTTGGTAGTTGTGGTTGTAAGTTGCTTGGACCTACGACCTCCGGATCAGAATCATCACAAGCTGATACACTGTGCGAAAGCTCTGTACACTGCGGAGTATCATATATTGATGAGATATACCTTTCCTGCTCTAGTATATCCTCATTTTCAGCTGCCGATATGACGTTGTCACTTGAAATCTTATTCTTAGGAGATCTAGCCGGAGATCTAAATTGTGGTATGGCTTTCGATTTTCTTAACTGGGACAATGACCTTCCTTTCCCCCTACTGGATGGTTCATCAAAATTTGAATCCAGTTCTGTTCCGCCATGTAGTGCATCATTTTTTACTTTAACCTGTTCTCTTGTCGCTTTATTTGAGAGCAATTTTTTGCCTTTGGTAACACTTTTTTTGTTTGATGCCGCACCAGTAAGTTTTATGGAACGTTCTCTTGTCTGTTTTGGTGTAGCCACCAGCTTATTACGAGAATTCTGATTTGAGGCATTATTCGATGGTTGTGTACACACCACAATCTTTTTTTTCTGCCGGCTAATAGGGCGACTTTGAAGGTTAATTACATCGTCAAACTCATCATCACCAGCCTCGACAGTGACCCGAATCTTCTGTGGGGAAATATCGTTTCCAACATCTAACTCAAAGATCTTTCTTTTATTTATTTTTTTCTTTGAAGATGTAATCTCCTTGGAACGCGAACGCGACTGACTATTTGATTTCGCTGGGGATAAGTACGAATCGTCATTTAAGGGATCTGGAGAGGAAAATCCACCATGTGTTCTAGCCATCTGTAAAAAAAAAGAGGAAAGCAAATTACATACTACAATAAGCTATGGCTAGTCTGAAGATATGCGAGCCAGGAGCTATGTAAATAAACTTTCTCGCGTTACATAATAGGGAAATTTGTCAACACTTCTCAGCCCGTCACGTGAAAAACAATTGATCCATGAAACGAAACAGTAAGCCATGCAGTTAAATAAGTTGCCTTCTGTGATGCTATATTAGATAGATGATTTATCATTAATGGGATGCTTACAACTACAGGAGCAGATTGTCTAGAAAATTATATTAGCAAGAGATATCGTGAGCTTGAGTTTATTCCGTGATCTCAGAGAAGATATTTAAAGCGAAATATGGAGAATTTGTCAAATGAAAAATATTAATTTTGGTTTAGTCTTAATTACATGTAGAAACTAAGTTTATTCAAGAGCAGACAAAATGAGTGTTCTTTGCTCTGACTTAACAAAGTCAATATTTCGTATATAGGCGTTCCGTTCCCACAGGGACAGTAAAAATTGCAGCGCACCAATGGTATATCCGAAACTCGGAGCGTTTGTGCACTATTTTTCGCTCAAATTTCGTGTGATTCTCGCGATTCAAGCTTTCTAACATAAAGTCTACAGATGAAAAATGATGTGTCCGCAATAAGGGTTCTCACGTAAAATTACATACCAACTACCTTTTTGAACAGACTTTAATCTTCCTGACCTGAGCTTCAAGCCCTATGGCTCTAGATTTATCGTAATTAACTAGAAATAAAACAAGCAATGGGACATTATATTAAGGGAAAAGTTAAATCGCTGTGAGCTAAGCACTAGCAAACTTCTTATTTAAATGTACTGGCAAAGACGAAGAAGTATTACCCACCATCTCTTCGGCAAGGAACAGAGTCTGTACAAGTCTCAAGTTGGTTGAATTCTTAAAGTAGGAGAATGCTGTTCTTGCAGCATCAATTTGAGGATGTTTATAATATTAAAGTTAATGAACTAAGGAATATAGCTGCGAAAGAAGCATTATCTTTTGTGAGTAATACATGTCTAAATTAGAAAGGAAATCTGATGCGATTCTGGATTGATCAGCAACTCCATTTTGGTTATATAGTCATTTCTATTATCGAGGGCTGCCACGCAGCAGTAAAGAATTATCTTCGTCGCTCTAATCATAATTCGATAGAATTCTCCTTCTCTAGGCTTCTCAGTAGTCATTTTTTTCAGAGGGACAGATATGGGATCAACAGAAACCTCGCCAAAAT
Source organism: Erysiphe pulchra (assembly GCA_002918395.1). Taxonomy (NCBI): domain Eukaryota; kingdom Fungi; phylum Ascomycota; class Leotiomycetes; order Helotiales; family Erysiphaceae; genus Erysiphe; species Erysiphe pulchra. The sequence goes on along the minus strand of PEDP01001043.1, from coordinate 236 downwards.
GCTAAAATCTCTCTCTTAAAATCTCTCATCGATCATGTTCACAATTTTGCAATCCCGAAACTTTTAACTGAGATCCAAAAAATGCTACAAAGCCCAGAGGCACAATTAGAATTTACTAGTGCTTATATACTAGGTTTTTTTTTTTTTTTTATAATCAATTTGAGTCCTAATCCTAATTGGATACGCCACTAACTTCTTCGATCTACTATTCTAATATACATCAACGATACAAAATA
>PEDP01001042.1:0-14587 GCA_002918395.1 Erysiphe pulchra | reverse complement strand
CAGAAGGAACGATCCGAATTTTGAGACCCGCCCTATCTGCCAGACCTGATAGATATAGACTATCTTCTGCGTATCATCTCTGGAAAGAAAAAAATAAAACATCTCATCTACTTTTACCTTGACCAGTCGGCAGATCATTTCGCTGCTGTGAAATTCGGTGAGATTTGGTGATACCACTTCCGTAGATTGTGCCAACGCAAGCCCCCAAAACTATCTTGCCGTTCTCGTATGGCCCAGTTCAGGAAACGGATTTGGCTTGTAAAATTGGGGTTGAGCCTCTTGCAACTGAATTACATAGTTATATGAGTTAAATAAGGAATCAGCCAGTCATTGCAGTCAATACCATTAGTTCAATAATTATCAATCTTCCCACATTGGAATCGACATTCTAAAGGCACTGGAAGCAAACTACCCGATAGTATGGACAATCTCATATGTGAGAAGACATTTTTTAAACCAGAATCATCACCAATACCTCATCCCTTATCGCTTCAGAGGTCAAAAATACTATCAAATCAAGAAGATGTGAGCGCCAGTCGCATGTCAGAAGGCGTCGGTATGCAGGGAATTATAACTCATGAACAAGCGACACAGGTTGAGGATAAACTAGCAGAGAAGTCTAGCAGTGGTAATAATAAAAAGAAAAAGAAAGGAAAAGTTCAAATTTTTTATTGTTCCGACTTCCCGCCATGTAATCTTAGCTTCACACGTAGTGAGCATCTCGCTAGACATATCAGGTATGCTTACATTCCTCCGATAAAAATACTTTTCCCTAAAAACGATAGAAAACACACTGGTGAAAGGCCATTCCAATGTCACTGTAATCGACGTTTCTCGAGATTAGATAATCTACGCCAACATGCACAGTCTATACATCAAAATGAAGAGATCCCAGAGAATTCACTTGCTCTTATAAGCTCCAGATCTCAGCGACAAATCCGTACTGATAAAGGAAGAACTGTTCTTAATCGGACTAGATCAAACACTGGGGGTAGTCAGACAGGTCCTATCCGCGAACACAAAAGGAACTCGTGGTCTATATCGAGTATCAGCTCTGTTGGTTCAACATATAGTGCTGGCTATGTACGTGAACGAAGTCTACCAAACTCTCATTTAATACCTACGAGCGAGAACTTGGGATTAGGGTATGAAATACCTGGATTTTTGGATTCACCTATTATAAAACAACCTCTATCCCCGATAGGACTTGGCACATCACCGCTCTCAGAGTCTATTTTGGTCAGCTCAGAGAGCACTAGTTGGAAATCATCTCCTGATTCTTCTTATTTAGGGCGCGTGAACCCAAAATCATTTCAAACATCGAACCGAAGGTTATCATTTCCACTACCTCTTGATAATTCCTTTGTGTCATCACCTCGTGAAAAAAAAGGCCAACTATATCACACCAATTTTGAGAGCTTTTCTCCTGTATCTACTCACGTTAAAAGCTCACCTACTATGACGACGAGTAGTATAAAAAATATATTAAACGAGAAAAATACTAAGAGTGAAGAGAGTAATCGGCGCCGTACATGGCATCCTGATATCCGTCCATCTTATAATTATGCTATACAACAGTCAAATTTATCCTCTTCAACTACGCGAGATTCACAAATACAACCACTATGTTCGCCATCTAATATATCAACATCCATGAATATCCTACGTCTCCCTGGCATTGAAAGTTTTGGCCCTCTTCATAGGCCTAAAACCCCTCCACCCCGTAATTTTAGTCATTCAAATAGAGATACATCTTCTCAGAATTTGTGGCACACGCAAGATAATAATCGGGGACAAAGTACAGAAGAGAAAGAGCATGTTATCAATACAAATAAGAATCTTCTTGAGTTAAATTACCGTCAGAGGCCTAGCTCATCATGGCAAAATGAGGGGCTTCAATCCCCTCAAAACGTTAGTATATTGTCATCACAAATTGAAAACTATTCCTACAAAAGTTCACCAGAAAGTAGTGGTCAAGAATATTTCAGACCACATGTTAAGATTCCACCCATCTTGCTACCAAACGAGAGATATTTTGATACTGCAAATAATACGATAGGCTCTCCTATTTACTCACAAATGGCCGAATTGCAGGTTCATTCACACTCTGAAGCCCCGATTGAGTTTTCTCACACCAATAACCAAGTCCTTCCTTCATTTAAAGACTCAAAAACCGAACATAGGCAGAGCAATTTTCAATCGAAACACAACAATGAAATCTTAAATCATTCAGATCTCAGTCGTCGCGATCAATTCATTTCACGACCATTTTTCTCATCGACTGTGCCTGATAGACCTTTAACTCTTCCATACGAATCTGCCTTCAAATCTCAGAAATACGTTCAACTAGATGAGAAAAGGAATGATCATACTCCTGTGTCTTTACGCCTTGATACACTTGTTGCTGCCGCAACTCGATAATAATAATTAAAATCTATCATCTTTTAATACATTTTTCGAAGGATATTTAAGATTTTAATACTTATGGTTAGCCTTTTTTTCATTCTTTTTTTGAGATACCCGTATCTTAGGCCTCTATTTTCTTTCTTCATTTTACCCCACTCAGCCTATTATGCAGAATGATTGATGAATTATGGCAGCAGATAAATTTTATGATGTTATGAACGTGAGTTTATGAGTAAATGAAAGATATAGATACCATGGTGTTTAGGAGTTTTTCCTTGGTGAGGAGTCTTTTTTTTCTTTTTGGAAATGGAGATCGTAGAGACGAGGAGAAAGGAAATTCTCAAAAAACTCATGGAATACTCTTTTTAGAAGGTAGAAAGAAGATAGGAATCGAAAGGGAGAGTGAAGATATTTAATATTTGATTATTTTAAAGGAATTCATTTATAATTACACTGCAAAAAAGATCTGGGAGAGACAAATCTTGCTCCATGTTGCTCAAATTAAATTGCGTTATAATTCATGTCAACTTTTCACTCCATTTCTCCTGGGATGTAGTATCTCATCAAGTACATATCCTACATATCAAGCCTAATTCAACCTTCTCATCACAATACTTAGTACTTCCCCCACCCACAAAAGGAAAAAAAAAGAAACAAACAAAACCATTTAAATCATCAAACCTTAATAAATCTTAAAAACTTAACTACATGATAACGAAATAAATGTTTTAATTTTCAGAAAATTTTTAGTTGTACAAATATTGATAATGATATAAGACTTTAAATAAGTCTAGAGATGTCACAAATCCGAAGATTTATTTTTTTTTTGATGTGGTTTTTAGGTAATTAATCCTCACATGGATCGATCGCTTAGATATAATTTTTTTTTTTTTTTTTCACAATTTATCTTTTTTTTTTCGATTCTACAAGGTTGCAGAGAAAAGAAAAGAAAGAAAAAAAATTAAAAATTAAAATCCAAGAATGAGCTTCCTTATTACTGACTAATTAACTGACTGGATGAGTGTGGAGCTATTCTTCATTTTTCGTTAAAAAGTAAACTAGGCGATGAATCAAAACTCTAATTAGGTTGGTGTCTTGGCTTAGAGGAATTAGACCATAACATGTATGGTGCTAGTCAAATTCAACTTGTATCCCCAAAATAAAAAGTTCTAAGAGTCATGAATCAGATTGTATATTTCATGTATACTCATGAAAAATGGAAAAATAAATGATGTTCTACCACCCTTTGGCATTGGAGCTAAGCTTAAAAAGTGGGTCTACAAGTATTTAGGAAATAGAACGATGATTGAAATACTTTTCTCTTTGAGAAAACTTAAATTAATCGAAAACTTAACTTTTTCGCATCTAGTTTTTAATTACCAATAAGGTGGTCTAAGTCCAGGAAAATAAGCTGGGTTAGAATTATCAATTTCTTCTTTTCTTCTCTGTCCCGTCATCTGAATTTTTGCTATCGTCAGCCAATTATGACTCAAACTAGTTTCCATTACATCCTTTTCTAGCCAAGTTTTTGACTTACCTCAAGTTGGACATGTCGATGAACGTGCACTAACCAATCCACATAACTCTGCGCCTCATTGTTTCGATCTTCAACTAGTAAGCGAGCAAAATCATATTCTGCACTATCCAAGCCTTGTCTTGCGAGCTGTATTGTGAGAGCTTTACTTCCACGCGTGGTCTTGAGATACTCAAGAATGTTCCGTACCTGAGCATTTAAATTTGTCTTCAGTACGGGCAGAGATGAGCAATTTGGATCAAGGGCCTGTAAAGAAGTAATATTTTCGCCAAATAGATCCATTAAAAAGTTAGAGGAAGTCTGGGCATGCATCCAAAGATAACAGTTTTGACCATTATCAATAAGATAGACGCCACCTATTTCAATTCGAGAGAAAGAACATCGTATCGATGGTGGCATATGCAAGTGACCTTGTTCATCTGCATAACCATCCTCTTCGGTAAGGTTATGCAGGGAATACATTCTTGGATAGAGATATAAAGAGAGCTCAAATGCACCCATGGCTTTGAACATACGCATATCATGTACTCTACGGTCACTTTGCTCCTGACCTCCCTTTAGGGCACGAGATTTGATGAGGGCGAGGATATACATGCTAAGTTCCTTCAAGTTCTCCGGGAGAACTAATTGACCCGGAGGGTGCGAGCCAGAAAAGTTTCTGCGGTAGCCTGCAAATATATCAATATTCTTCTCTGACAAAGCCCCTCGAATTTCTTTTAATGAAGTTGAATTCATCTTCGATACAGCCTCTTTCGCCATAATAGAGTATACGGCGTCTTGATCTACATATTTAATGCAGTCCTTCGCATTGTCACTGACACTTGCTATAAGATTTGAACATCTAACGCGGCGTTGTCCAGTCGATGTCGTATAAAGTAGAGCACTTTGAAAATGAGCATCGAGCGTTCCATCTAGCTTGCCGTCATATTTAAACATTACGCTAAATGCCTTATTTTCATCAATAATTCCAAGCTCAACATCTGTCCCAAATTTACTCTCCCTGAAATTACCAGTATAAGATGAGACTTGTAAGCCATTAGAACACCGTACTTTCATCAGCGCTTGATAGCCAGTTTCGCGTGTTAAATTGTGTACAATCTCATAGATTAGTTTTTCGCTGTCCCTAGGGTATGTAAAGTTGGGGTAGTAGAATGTCTCACCCCCCGTAGTAGCCGACACATGCCCTAAAGAATATTAGATCTGACAAAGTTCATTGGTCCAACTCACCAATAGTGGCAACATCTAAGTAACCTCCATTAGGTGATGCGAAGAAAAAGTCTGCACCTACTCCAGCTTGAGACATCTTTTCAGCTATCTTTCTCCAGTCCGGATGTTCGGTGTTGAATAATTTCTTTTCAGAATCTTCATTATGTTGCTTGCCGTCATCACGTAGAAAAAGTCTACCAGGCCCCCATGTGGGAAGTGTTGCTAGTGAGCATACAATTTTACCACCAGTTTTCTCCAAAGCTGCTAGTGCGGCATTCAACGTGGGTAAAAGTGCGGGCTCAGGATTTTTAATATGAGAGAATAGAGCTGGAAGTTTTCCAAGTAAAGAAGTGATATTGGATCTAATACCAGTAAGAAAAATTGTTAGATGCTAAATTGACAACTTACTTTGCATCTTGTGGGTCAACAAATAAGCCTTCATGGAGGGGAACAAATGGTTCATTTATGTCGGATATCAGCATCATTTGCGCTTCATCCAACGCAGGCTGAGCTAAATCAGCTCAAATGTTGGAGTTTTAGAGGCACTTCAAACTCACGTTGAGATTGTAAAAATGTATCTCCTTATCAAAAGTGACTATCCCAACCTTGCAATTCGTAGGAAAACATCGTTGGCTCCTGCTGTCCTTGGACTTTTCTGTTCCACATCCATACAAAGCAGCTGTAATTCCTTCACAAAACGTAGCTAAAAAGCCTTTATTAACCGCTTCTTGACTCACATCAATTACGAATAGCCAGTGTAACCCAACGGGTTCTTTAGACCAGTATTCTTTTGGAACAAGGAATTCAACAGTGCCTAGCATAATCTCAGGTCGCTGTTCTCTATCAACACGCGATCCTTGGGGAGTGAGAGCACTAAAGTATTCGGGTGGAACATCATTTGCATAGTTACACATATTGCATACAAATTTATTTCCCCCGGATCTAAATACCATGAATGGATTGATATATGCTCTACATCTGTTACATCTTGGTGGCCCTGTATCTCCAAAATCTAACACTGGGATTTCAAGCTCTCCGTGTTGTAATGATGCTAGAGGTTGTAATAGTAATCCTAAGGGTAGTCCAGTTGAGCCTAAAGAATCTGCAGTTGAAGGAATATTATTTATTGTCAGGCGCATAAACTTCGGCGACGCATTTCCCTGATCAATAGCTACAAATTGAACGGAAGCCGGAGGGGGCACATGACGCTCAAAAGTTGGATACACATGAGTTAAGTAGTATTGAGAGACTGATTCTCGTAATCTTGGGATACTTGGAATTTGATCTGGATCAACCGTACCCTGAGAAGAAGTTTGAACATTGGCCGCAAATATCGGATCTGTCGGTAATCCACTACGTGTGGCGAATTCAGCCTGAGACACAGGTATCTTTGGCTTGAATGGTGCGTTGACTGGAGCAGGAAATTGAGAGCTCAAGGAACTCTCTGTTTGGGATGGAATACTACCGTACTGTGGCACACCCTGAATTGGATCGTGGGCCAATACGGGAGCTTCTGCTGACCCAATTTGATGATATGCATGTCTATCCTTGACCTTCTTGCGCCTATTTTGAATGGGCTCTGCTATATTCAAGCCACTTATTTGCGCTGTCAAGCTGGCATCTTGATTTGGGGCATCCTGACTCATATGATTCCCTGGGGCTACTAGTTCTCCGTAAGACGTAGGCGCGTAGAGTTGTGTACTGTTATGTGCTTGACTAGAGAATCTATTTTCTGAGCTACTTTGATGTGATGGAACTGATTCAAACTGATGCTGTAGCTGGTATTGATTCCTTGGGTAACCGTCTTGCCCACCTTGATAATTAGCACCTCCTGACATTTTGTCTTATTCAACAGAATTTTGGGTAGAAAAGAAGAATAAACTATTACCCGATGTTTGATTCATGGCAATTTAAATTTTTTGGAAATTGCATAGTTCCCTGATAACATTTAAAATGGGGTTTTGTGAGATCGAGATAACACGATTATTTGATACGAACAGTTTGTCGAATAATATTTTCGTCAACATGCCAAGACTTTGTGCAAAATTTACGACGGCCTTAACTCAACCTAGAATTAAAAAGCAAGCAGGGTACTATGTCTAAAGCTTGATAGAAAGTTGTTCGGTACATGATAACTCTTTGCTTTTAATGTAGTTCTCTTGAGAATGCACAATGTTTACTTTCCGCCCACTGCTTGGGGCTCAGTCAGAGTCGTCTGCTTCACAGTCACTGTTAGAACTAGATGGAGGCGTCAAGATCTTGATTGACGTAGGTTGGGACGAAACATTTGATGTAGAAAAACTGAAAATGCTTGAGAAGTAGGTCATCCTCTGTGCTAATACTGAGGTGAGATTTATCGCGTCAACAGAGAAGTGTATTACGATGTTTCCCAATGAAGATACTTATACCCACCAGAACATTCTCCTAGATTGCTACTAAATTCTAATTCCTTTTCTCCCAATCACTACTCCAAATTTTGGCCACTTAAAAACTATTAGCTAATTGTCGAATCAGACAAGTCCCGACACTCTCTATCATCCTTCTTACCCACGCGACTATCTCCCATCTAGGTGCCTTCGCACACTGTTGCAAACATTTCCCTCTTTTTTCTCGAATTCCTATTTACGCAACATTGCCCGTTATTCAGCTCGGTCGCACATTGCTACAGGATCTTTATGCTTCAGCACCCTTAGCTGGGACAAAAATACCGGCATCTACATTGTCCGAAGCCTCCTTTTCATATTCACAAAAGGCTTCGACTTCTCTTGGTTCAGAAATTCTCCTCCCATCTCCAACTCCAGAAGAAATACAAACATATTTTGGACTCATTCACCCACTTAAATATTCACAACCTCAACAACCAATCCCTTCTCCACTTTCTCCACCTTTAAATGGATTAACCATTACCGCATATAATGCTGGTCATACTCTTGGAGGAACAATTTGGCACATTCAACATGGCCTTGAATCAATAGTATATGCTGTAGACTGGAATCAAGCACGAGAGAATGTTTTGGCAGGAGCTGCATGGCTTGGTGGGGCCGGTGGAGGGGGAGGAGAAGTTATTGAGCAACTTCGAAAACCTACTGCTCTAATTTGTAGTAGCAGAGGTAGTGAAAGATCTGCTCTTTTGGGGGGTAAGGCAAAAAGAGATGAACTTCTTCTTGAGATGATAAAGTCTGCGGCAAGAAGGGGTGGAATAATTTTAATACCAAGTGATTCAAGCGCCCGAATCCTCGAGCTTGCATATCTCTTGGAGCATTCTTGGCGAACTGAATGTAAAGATGACAGTAGCCCTTTGCAAGCATCACGACTCTATGTTGCTAGTCGGAACATAGGAGCAACCATACGATATACTAAAAGTATGCTAGAGTGGATGGATGAAGGAATTGTTCGGGAGTTTGAAGCAAACGCTGGATCAAATCAAAAACAAGGACCGACAGATTCTGGTCATGGGATTGGGCCTTTTGATTTCAAGCATTTACGATTACTTGAGCGAAGAGCACAGATCGATCGTATCCTTGGGGAGACAGATAATCTTGGAAGATCTGTTAGTAAGGTTATCCTAGCTAGTGATAAATCTCTTGAGTGGGGGTTTTCACGGGAGATCCTGAAAAAAATCTCAGATGATAGCAGGAACTTGGTAATTCTTACTGAGAGGGTTGGAAAGGTAGTAAATGAAGATTCAAAACCTACTCTTGCAAGAACACTTTGGACTTGGTGGGAAGATCGTAAAAATGGTGTTATTTCGGAAGGAACCAAAAGTGGAGAGACATTAGAGCAAGTAGGTTCCGGTGGCCAAGTGGTTGAAATAAGAGATGCTAAACGTATAGCATTGGAGGGAAATGATCTCAGTATTTACCAACAGTGGTTAGCTAATCAACGCCAATTACAAACAACACAGTCGGAGGATGTTTTATCTCTGGAGACCAATGATGCTTCGTCTGATTCCTCCTCTGACTCTGATGAATCAGAAACCGAACAACAAGGAAAGGCCCTTAACATTTCCGCCACAATGGGCCAAGTGAATCGAAAAAAGATTGGACTGAGTGACGAAGACCTTGGTGTAAATATTTTATTACGAAAAAAAGGAGTTCATGATTATGACGTACGAGGAAAGAAAGGTCGTGAAAAGATGTTTCCTTTAGCTGTTAGAAGGAAGAGAATTGACGATTTTGGTGAACTTATTCGGGCTGAAGACTTTCTAAGAGCAGAAGAACGTGATGAAGTTACTGGACAGGACATACGATCCCAAGCTGGTAAATATGACTCGAAAGATACATTGGGTAAAAAACGAAAATGGGATGATATAAGTAACCAGAGATGGCCATCTAAAGGTGTCACTAAAAGACAACAAAACTCTCGAGGTCAAGTAGACTCAGTTAATTCTGAAGAATTATCTCATGGCCCTGAAGATGACGCGTTAGACGAAGAAACAGAAGAAGAAATCTCAGCTCCATCACGTTTAGAGTATACGAAAGAGAGTGTTTCCCTTCAAGTTCGTTTAGCATTTGTTGATTTTGCCGGCCTACATGACAAACGAAGTTTACAGATGTTAATTCCACTGATTCAGCCTCGCAAACTTATTCTTATTAGCGGTACAAAAGAAGAAACTTTGGCTCTCACTAACGACTGCCGAAAATTACTTGCCGCTCATACCACTAGCTCTGAGGAATCTACAAATGATGTTTACACTCCCGAAATTGGTGATATCATTGATGCTAGTGTTGACACAAATGCCTGGGCTGTAAAGCTTACAGACTCTCTGTTTAGTGGGCTCAAATGGCAGAATATTAAAGGCCTAAGTATCGCTACAGTTACTGCAAGAATTGAAGCTTCTCCTATTGAGTCTACTGAAAAAAATATAGAAGGAAGTAATAAAAAACAAAAGCTATTAGAGACTGAGAACATAGAATCGGTGAACAGTGCAATGTTGACATCAACAAGACCAATAGAAATGCCTATACTAGATGTCCTACCGTCGAATATGGTATCAGCAGCCAGGTCTGTGGCACAGCCACTTCAGGTAGGTGACTTGCGCCTAGCAGACTTGAGAAAAATTATGCAAGCATCAGGATATAAAGCCGAGTTTCGAGGAGAGGGTATGTTGCTTATAGATAACAGCGTTATTGTACGAAAAACTGGTACAGGACGGCTTGAAATTGAAAGTACCGCCCTAGCAACGGGTTTCAGCCCTACTTCATCGCCAACAATGAAACAGGGTGCAACATTTTTCGCAGTAAGAGATAGAATTTATGAGGGTCTAGCTGTGGTTAAGTGACGTATAACAGGCTAATGGGCTGGCCCATGGTAAAGTGCAATTTGGCTCCATATGAGCTCATGGTAGCTGCCGGAATCGCAAATATCGATATTGTTTTCATATATCATATGAGTCATTTATGGATAGGTAATTCATATTTTAAAATCTAAAATTTCATATGTTAAATCCGAAATTTAGGGGGCACTTAGATTGTAAAATTACGAGCCTTCTATGGCTTCAAATCGAAATTAATCAGTCACTAATGTTATTAACAATACATGATTTAACCGTATCGCTGTCTTCTTCAATCCTGTACTAAGTCTCCCATATAGATTCGTGGTATACTAATCAAAACTCACAAATTTTACAGTATTTTTATTTAACCCTTTGAACCCGATTTTGACTATGTTAAAGGGAAAAAAACCATGTAACTTCTCAACCCACACATAGAGAGGATCAGACTTACCTTTTCATCCCTATACAATTTTTTCAAGGAAAAATTTGCAATGGAATTAAACTTTTCACAAAATGTTTACCAAGTGTTCAGTATTCCAACTCGTTCGAACTCCATCGCCATATCATCATCAATATTCGTCCAATCTTATTGATAGAAATTTCAACGATTGTGGCATCTAGTATTTGATCATATAGTCTATCTGTTAGGAAATTAAAAAAAATCCAGAAACTAAATTTACAGGCTTCAAACTTGTTGATGCAACTTTTTAGAACACACAGCTTTATTTACTCCGTTACTAATCTTCAGACAGTCATTTATCGCTAAAAATTTCTGTAATAACTAAATTTAAAGCCTCAAATTACATGATGTTATGTTAATTTTTATATAGATTGGATGTGATGTTGGGCTGCAAAATTAGTTTGATGAAGTCCCGTACGATTATATGAAGTTATCATTTTGCTCCTTAGTCGATACTTTTCGACAACGTACTCGAACATTCACAAAAGAGCGAAGCTAAAAGCTTCAGTTTATAGTCAATCTAATTGGTCGAAACTAAGTTCTGGCTTAATTTGGTCAATTAGATTGAGTAAAATTTAATTTTTTCGGACTTTTTAGCCTCGCTTCTCATAAAACTGGATTTATTTTTCAAGCTGCTTTTCGAAACTAATAATATGATCATGATGTATGGTCTCACTGAAATCAATGTTTTGCCGTTTTCAGAGCCGTCCAATAAGCAAGGCTTCATTTTGAAATCTTGCTGATGGATTTCACTTATGAGACCAATAAATTTGACAATCCGCTTCTCCATTTTTGGGGTGGGTGGATCACTATGGTAATTCCTAATTCCTTCATCATCGCTCTTTTTTTTTGGGTCGTGGAATCCAATTAAATTAAGTTAAAGCGATAGGTTAGGTCGTAGATGTCGTGTAAAACTGAGACGCCGTTACATTATTGCCAACCGCCACAATATCGGACTTTGAAGTAGCATTAAAAAATTCTTTTGATCAGAGGTTTCCGTCTAGTCACTCGATAAAATCTCTTCTCGATTGAATATGATGTGAATGCACTAGGCTGAGGAGTGCCGACGAAATAACATGTTCATAAACTCTTACTAAAAACGCCATAAATGCTTGGCCATTCCTTGTTTACCTTTCAAAACAAAAGCAATATTTCAAAAAACCAAACGAAAAAAGTTTTGTAGACACAATATGAAGGAGAAGAACTTCCTGAACTTATACATGTTAATTTTACTCACGAGGAGTCAAGACTACTAAACAAAAGATATATTTTCAATTTAGAAGAAATAAAATCACTAACAATCACAAAGTACCAACTTAGAGATCTTAACACGGCAAAACAACTCCTTAACCTCGACATTAAAAGAAACCATGAAAACTACACTTTACATTCATCTATGAAGTTATATTCAAATAATGTTGCAACTTGTTTTCATCTACAGTATGCATGAATTCAGGTCAGAAACTAGAACCTTATGTAGGTCAAGCAACTCCACATAAAAAACATCTTATCAGCCACGAATCGGCAACCTGATATACTATATTGTTATATCAAGGCCTGGTATTTAATATGCAGCTGCTATGCTGAGTAGTTTTAATCAAAATCCAGGCCTAGAACATCTACGGAAAGCAGATCATGTCATTTACTATCTCTTAGGAAGCAAAAACTTGAGTATTATGTACAAAGAGAAAAATTACCAGCTTAAACATATTCTGGCCACTAGCAATGCTAATTTTGTTGATGAAAGTAGTCGCGATTCGAAATAGGGATTCCTAATTAAAATATGGGAAGGCCTGGTTTCATGGCAGTCTACATTATAACGTACAATTGTCCTATCTACAACTGGATCCGAAATTATTGCTCTTAAATCAATTAAGCGCAAAGTTTTGAGCATTCGACGTCTATTTGAATTTTTTAGATTTGATCCAGAAAATTGTCTTCCAATTCTTCGTGATAATCAACGAACAATTAATTGCATAACAGAAGAATACCCGCAATTAACGACAAAGATGAAACATACCAATAATCACCGTCTTTATATGAGAGAAGAAAATGATAAAATTTCTTTGCAATTTTGTGGGTTCTGAAAAATGATCAAGTGATAGATGGTTTTGCCAAACAACTATATCTGCAAAAACAAAATGAATTTGTGCAGGGATTTCTAAATCAGTCACTATGAAACCTAAGGGAGTGTATCAAATGTTCTGAGTCTATTGAGGTATCACATAACTAGAGATCAAAGTGGCGATTACTAAGAGATATTATTTTACCCAGTGGCTTGCACATAGACAAGCCCAAACTAAAACAGGCTTGGCGAAATACGTCTAGACGTAACTAAATTAGAGAAAATAGAGGGGAATTTTCTGTACATAGAGGTTTCAACAACTCTGGAGGAAAAATGAACAGAACACATAACTTGACTTCTCTTTACTTAACTTCATTAACATATTGAACCTCGCTTTAACTTTTTTGAAATTCGCTTCTACAGCTTGCTGTAGCACTGGAACGGTTTAGGTCATATGGGACTGGGACTAGTCTCGACCGAATAGTTCGAACCTGCGGCATCGGGAAAGGCACCACAGTTGTCTATACTAAGCCTATTATTACTGCAGTGAACTCAGGGATAAGTATCTCACTTGGCTAGATGCACACTGGAGAAGGTAGATTTCTTCGGTAATGGCGCAGGAGGGCTTTGAGGAATGTATTGGCTTTGTGACGGGACCACTATTCCCCTTTTTAGAAGGCCAGGACTAGATGAGGAGGTGTAATGGGATCTTAAATTCCTTCATTTGTTCTATGCTTTTCCCTTTGCTAGTCACAGATACAATATACTCAAGACGAATCTTTTGGGCCTGGCTGATAGGCCTTTTCCGCTTTTAACTGAGCGGTAATACTCTTCTCCTCCACCCTGGGCAACTCTCCAAGTTCATAATGCATCAATTCCCTCGCATTCTCGAGGTCGAGAAGATTTAAAACTTTCGCGTTCTCAAAGTCTGCCTCTCAAGCACGCGCTCCACACCTTTACTCCTTCCGCCGGAAACTTTTTTCCTTCTTTAAATCTACCTGCTCCAAAATGTTCCAACCTCTATCATTTCTTCGCCTCTTAGTCGAAGCTCATTTCCGTTTTCTATGCCTTCTTCTAACGGCAAAGAAAAGTATTTTTTAAAAGCAATAGACCTCTCAGATTTAGATTTAGATCTTTGCAGTAAATTTGCGGAAAATTCACATGAGGATTAATCAGCAAAAAAAAAAGGGGTTCGCTAATCCTAGTTGACTATTTGGGTAATTCTAGTTGGTTGCCTTATTTTTTAGGCACCAAATTAACAAACCTCCTAATTTACTCTACCCAACCGTACAATACAGTTAATGAACTAAAATAAAGCGACAGAATGATTGATTCAATGAGCATATCTCAAGAGTCTCATGCTCCTTCAGCGGAATCGAGCAAGCAACCACCCCCTATTCCCCCAATCCCTCCTTTACCCAATTCCCCTTCCCCTTTCGCGTCACCACCACCTCCGTTAAATCTAGAATCATCTACAAAGATGATAGACGGCAGACACATTCTTAAGCCTGTCGCTCCCTCTAAGCGTCCTGTCACAGATATAGCTACCCAGAATGACAAAGATAAATTTGAGATTCAGAACGCGTTCCTTCCAAAGGAACTAGCCGAAATTTTTGATATTCGACAACGTCGCGAACGTGC